>PVKS010021272.1:0-35502 GCA_004027875.1 Aplodontia rufa | reverse complement strand
ATAGAAGATCCTGAGACAAACCCCTATATCCTTAACTATTTGATATTTGATAAAGGGGGCAAAAGTATAGTGTGTAAGAAAGATAGCCTGTTCAACAAATGGTGTTGGACAAACTGGACAGCCATATGTAGACAACTGAAGCTGGATCCTTATCTTTCGCCCTGCTCAAAAATTAAATCAAAATGGATCAAACACCTGGATATTAAACCAACAACTTAAAACTTACTAGAAAAAGAAGTAGGGTCATCACTACAGCATATAGGAGTTGGCAGCTACTTCCTTAACAAAACTCCCATGGCTCAAGCTGTAAAATCAAGAATAAATGAATGGGATGCAATTAAACTAAAAAGTTTCTGCACAGCTAAAGATCTAGTCAAGAGCATCAAGAGAGAACCTACAGAATGGGAGAAAACTTTTGCCTGCTACACCTTGGACAGAGGGCTAATATCCAGAATATACAGGGAACTAAAGAAACTAAAGTCCAAACTCATAAATAATCCAATCAATACATGGGCTAAAGAACTTATAAGAAACTTCTCTCCAGTGGAAGTCCAGAAAGTCCATAAATATATGAGAAAATGCTCCACATCATTAGCTATAAGGGAGATGCAAATCAAAACCTCACTCCTGTTAGAGTGGCAAAAATGAAGCATATAAACAATGACAGATTCTGGAGGGGCTGTGGGAAAAGACGAACACTGTCACACTGCTGGTGTGACTGCAAACTGGTTCAGCCATTATGGAAAGCAGTATGGAGAATCCTCAAAAAATTAAGAATGGAACCACCTTACGACCCAGCTATCCCACTCCTGGGTATTTTCCCAAAAGTGTTAGAATCAGCGTATTATAGAGATGTGACTTCCTCAATGTTTATAGCAGCTCAAGTTACTATAGCTAGACTATGGAACCAACCCAGAGGTCTCTCACTAGATGAGTGTATACAAAAACTTTGTTACATATATACAATGGAATACTACTGGGCTGTTAGAGAAGATGGTATTATGGCTTTCGATATCAAATGGATGGAGATGGAAAGAATTATGCTAAGGGAAGTATCCCAGTATCAGAGACTAAAGGGCTGAATTGTTTCTCTCTCATCTGTGGATGCTAGAATATATGGGGAAGCAGTAGGGTAGACAGCTAACCTAATAATACTCAAATTGTATGATTCTCAGAGTAATAGGGGGATGGCTCCCTAGGATACTTGGAGGCATAGGGAGGGGGATGGGGAGGGAGGAGGGTGTATGAAGAACTCATAGGAGTCTGGAGATTGGGAAGATGGGGGAACCATCCCAGAAGCTGCTGTCATTCCTCCAGGAGATACCCATTTAACGCAAGAGTTCTTCTGGGGGAAACTGCAACAGGTGAAACCCAAGGTGGTCATCCATGTTTTGGCATTACACCTGGATAACAAAGTATATATACATTGATTACTGTTGGTTTGATAATGTTTCCCCCTCAATTGTATCTCTATATACTTCTAATAAAAAAAAAAAAGACCTGATCCTGACGTTGATCACAAACACTTTCAAGTTCATATAAGATATTTAATAAAACAGACCAAACTCTGGAGGCCTAAACCAAAAAATCTCAGTTAACTTAAAAATATTAAAATGTTACAGATTATGTTCTTTGGGAAAATTAACAAACCAGTAAAAGAAATAACCCTGGAATATTCTCCTAGTTTTTGAAAATAAGAAAAAAACACATCAAATTTACTCATCAGTTGAGAATAAATTAAAATGGAAATTATAAATATTTTCAAGTGAGAATCAAACAGCATACAAAGTTTGGATGTTGAAGCTAAAGCAATGCTTGATAGGAAATTTGTAGCACTCAATGACTATATTAGGTAAAAATCCTCAAATGAATGTAAGCTCCACCTTATGAAAACAGAAGAGTTAAATAACTCTAAGTGTTAATCAGAGGAAAAGATAAAACAAAACTAAACCCAAAAATGGAGAAAAACCCCCCAATGAATCTGACATCAAGAAAACTTTAAAGGAAACCAAAGAGCTGGTTCTTTGTAAAATGAAAGCATTTACCACTAGGAATCAGGGAAATCTGCTCAGTTCAACAACATCAGAAAAGCAATTGCACAGCCATCTACCTACCACTCCACAGATACAATTCCCAGAGGAAACTTGCAGAACCACTCAACTAGACACTGATGCCAATTTTCATCTTCCCATATGTCCACTAGAGACATACACATATGGATGTTCCTAATAGAGCTTTACACTTAAAAGCCCCAAACTGATTATAATACAAATGACTACCAAGATTACAACATATAATAAAGTACAGCATTATCATATAACAGTCTAATACACAGGGCTAAAAAGAATAAAATAATGCCACATGAAAAACATGGATGTGTCCTATAGACCTTGTACTACATAAAATACATAAATATCACCAAGTTGCAAAGTTAATATTAGCGTACATTATAAGCTACATGTGATATCTCAATTAAAAGGTTTAAAAAAAAGAGAGGAAGAGTGAGAAAGAAAGAACCAATTTTATTTAGTTTTTCATGTGGCTATTGTTGCTCAGACTTCATTGTGTATGTGGTGCTAGAGTTTGAACCCATGTCCTTGCATATAGGAAGCAAGTGTGTAATAGAGCTCTAGCAGCAATTAAAATGTGTTTTAAAAGTCATGTTTTCTAAAGTCCACACAACTATGCACCACTACTAGAGGAAAAACAATACTCTCTACTTTCCTTAAAGTTTCCAAATTTCATCAAGTGCCTCACATGAACAGAAACTAGAACTATCCTGGCAAGGGATTCTAGAGACTTAAGTTCCCAGGATTCTGACTCCAGTAAAACAGGGGACAGTATAAGAAGAAGTAGGAAAAAACATGCTGAGTATCCTTCACAATGCTTTTATTTTGCAGAGAGTTCATTAGAAGCAAAGAATAAAAAGTATTTTAGAATGTGTTACTAAAGATATTTTTAAAATGTTAAAATATTTTCAGAACATCTGTCATTGAAATTCAAGAGATAAGGTGTATGTGTGTGTCTTTTAACTGAGATAGTAGCAATGGGGATGACAGTATAAAACACAGGTAGCTAGTTAATAGAATATTAAAATTATAAGTCCCTACACAACCACATGATTAAAATTAAATTTTTCTTTTATATTTTTTTAAAGAGAGAAGAGGTCATTAGGGGGAGGAATCAATTTTATTTAGTTTTTCATTTGCCTTTTGTTGTTTGGACACTTTGTTGATTATCCCTGTACTCACACATGCCAAGAAAGCACCATAATCTCTGAGCCACCATTCCGGCCCCTTAAATTTTCTTAAAAATGACAGAACAACAATCTTAGACTGTGCTTTCACAGAACAAAACACAAGATTTGATTCTCTGAAAAAATTATTTGAACAATAGAAAATAAAATACAATAAAATAACACATTTCAGTAACTTTATTACTATAATCCAAATTTGTATTCATGTTTTTATTTTGCTTGTTTTATTTGCTTTACTCAGAAACAAAATCAAACAAAATAAAATTGTACACTTTCAAGCTAGCTTAAGGCTTTCAATCTAGTTTTATCACTTTTTTAATTAGCAAATTTTACAACAGAGACAAATATTTTACATACTAAAAAGTGCATTGGTACTAATGGTGTCCTTTTCAGGTTTTTCCCAAATGTTTGGTACACATTTCAGAAACCCATAGTTCAACATTTTATCACGCCATATGACAATCACAATACATATTCCATTACAGAGAATCAAAAGTGTTGTAAGTTATGATGGCCTTTGAGTGTAAATGGATGGAAATGGAAACAATTGTGCTAAGTGAAATTAGCCAAACTTAGAGACTCAAGATTTGAATGGTTTCTCTCTTATCTGCAAGCTAGAGCAAAACTAAGGATAGGGTGAAAGATGGTCAAGTTTATATATTAGATTCATCAAATTCAGAGTAACACAAAGTAACACACAATCTGGGGTAAGTCTACTTATAAAGGGGATAAGGAGCAGGGGGTGGGGGAGGAGGGAGGTGGAGAAGGAAAAAGGAGGTTATAAATACTGTATGGCATACTCTCGTCCCCTAAGAAGCTAAATACCCATAAAGGCATATAGGACTGCAAAAGTTTAAAATATATAAGTACATATATAGCTGTAATTGTTAGGAAAGCAGTGGAGAAGTGAGACTGGGGAGTGGGTGGGTGGAGAATCCTGGGTAAGGATGGGGTTCAAGTTACATTATCATGTCATGTGCATGTATAAATGTGTAATAACAAATGCCTTCACTATGTAAGACTATGATGCACCAATAAAATTTTTTTAAAAAATTTTAAAAAGCAAAGCACATTCAGTGAAAATATCCTTTTAAAACTTCCTTGCCTACTTCACAAATTTTCTTTTTATATTTCATCGTGTGATCTCTCCTACTTCCCCTTATGGCCTACACAATGCCTTGTGACCAGCCAAGCCTATGTATCTTTCTTCCATTTGGAAGTCCTCAACTCTAGTCTTAAACTTGGTATAAATTTGACACATTTCCCATGAGGAGGAACAGGGGACTACCCACGTAATAAAGACATGTTGTTTCACTCCACCTGTCATCCTGTCTTCTCCCACCTCCACTGAGTGGGCACCCTAGGTTCATTTAGATGTGTTGTCCTCACATGTCCTGGGGCAGTCCTGAAGAGAGGGAGAGGGAAAAAGAGTCTCTCTAAAGCATTCTCTCCATCCCTGCGTTCCTCATGACATATTTTATAACTTTATGTTCTCCAGCCATTTCCTTCTGATTCATGTTGCAGGTGTCACCTAATAACTATTCATGAGAATAGTTGTTGCAGGATAATTAGCTGGGGCAGGAATGGGGTAGCAACCAAAAACTGCATTTACCAACATAAAGGGCCTCTCTTTTCCAATTCCTTTTTTAAAAACATTATTAACACTTTATTTCAATGTTGTACTCATTTGACATTTTCCATACATCACTGAAGACTTTTGTCAAAGGTAGGTGAGAACATTTCAAATGTCATCGAGAATCTAACAGTATAGCTTGAAGGCCTATTATATTTGAAACTTTTCTGTCCCTACTTTTCTTTTTTCATTCCTTCTTGAACTTCCACATGATATTTGACATTCTTTCTCTAATTCTGTTTCTTTAGTGATTTCCAAACTCACATCAAAACATTATTCTTCCAGACTAGAGTGGTGGTTCAGTGGTTGGAGCACTTGCTTGGCATGCGTGAGGACCCAGGTTCAAATCCCAGCACTACATACACAACTAAGTGTTGGGGAAATAAAAGTCAGATAAAAAAAAAAAAACCAAAAAAATAAAATTGATTTTCTCTTTCTCTTTCTTTCCCACTCTACCCCCTTAAAATAACAAACATTATTCTTTAATAGTCCCTTCATCATCATACCCACCTGAATTTGACCGTCATCCTCTCACATATTCAACATGCTTTCCTTGAATATGTTTTAGTATATGTAAGTTGCACCTGCTTTCTTGTTTGTATATTTTTCTTTTCTATCTGAATTATATTTTTGTTGCTGTTCTTTTAATTATGTTTGTTTAAATTTCTATTCTCACTTTGCTCTCTATGTTTAAAAGGAACACATTATAGAGTAAAAAAGCATTAAGTAGGAATGAAATCCAGAGTTAATCCTAGGCATTAACTCTCCTATTAAACTTGGGCAAATACTTGCCCTCTATGGCCTCACTTTGTGCAGTAGCTTCTAGTGCTACCTATTTCAGCAATTCTAAGAATGAAAACTTCTCTATATATCTATCATCCATCTATCTGTTTGTCTATCTTTCTATCTATCCTTCTTCCTCCCTATATTACCTTCAGTTTTCCTTGGAGTAAAGTAGAATCATTTTTTTCTCCTAGTTTCAAGTTCCAAATTCTTCAACGTTAGGTTACTTACTTTGCGTATTCTTACTTTAACCTGTACTTTGTTAACTATTTCCTTCTTATTTTTGGTCTGAACTCTAAAGAAATCTGATTGTAAAATTTGTAAACAACCTTCTCTGTAAGTTTAAAACTTGGCAACATTTGTGAAGCTGTCCAGTTCATGAGCATGTGCACATGTACAAGCACATATACTTTGCTGCCTCTAGACTCACACTGACATAAGTTCATACCCTAGCTATACACTTGTGGACAAGTCCCTCCCCTGTCTAACCTTAGTTTTCTTCCATGTGAAAAGAAGGAAATATTCCTACCTCAGAGCTCTGTTTGATTACTATATATTACAATTAATTCATAGTATTCAATGCAGTGCAGTGCAGGTACGGAGTCAATCTTCAGTAACTGTTAAGCTGCTCTGCTTTTCTCTTTATTAACATCTTTCCAAATGAAAGGGAGTCCCTTGAAGTGAATCAGCTTCCTTGGTCCTCCACAAGGGGCACCATAACTGGAATCTTGGTAGAAAGGTAGGGTCCCACAAATCCCTGGATCTATTTTTAATAACTCCTGGAGGAGTTCTTTATTTGAAGATTTTCTGGCAATGATAAAGGGATTTGTTGGCAATGACTGAATCTACACTCTATAAATAAAACTACATAAAGTTTATTATACAGTGTGAATGTCAGCTCCAGTTCACCTGTTCTTTAGTGAGGAACTGAAATATCTCTTAGCCAGCATAATGAAGGGCATACTATTTGTTTTGGTCCTGAACAGAAACACTTCTGGATTCTGTCTCATGCAGATTTCTCCTTCCTTGTCAGGTAAGAATGCTTTTGTCTTCTACCATCCAATCAATGAGCCTCCCCTTCCTGCTTGCCATGTTCTCTGCCTCCCCTCTGGTAGGTGGAAGATATGTCCCGCCAGTTCCCCACTGGTGCTCTAGATCCATTTGTCACTCACTCACCTTCTCTGAGCTTTTGCTCTGCAGTCATTGTTTTCACTTCTATATTATTGATTCCTTTTCCCTACCATGCCTCTCAACCTGCCATGGACATACTCTAGGGTCTAATCTCTTTGAAATACAGCCTCCTCCCTTGATTCTAAATCCCCATGAATTTAATATTCCATTTCTGATTCCTTATACACCAAAACCTCTGAAAAATCTGCTCTCCTGATCTTTACTTCCTCATCTTCCATTCATTCTTCAGTCACTCAGCTTTCCTTCTCTTTGAACCAAAACTGCTCTTTCTGGAAGTCAATAAAGTGTTACCTTGTCAAATCCATGCCTGCTTCACTGCTCGTCTCTTCCTTGGCCTCTCAGCAGAATTCACTGATCTTTCAATTTTAATTGAAGCATTTTTCCCTTTATTTCCATGATATCTCACAATCCTGATTTTCCTTTTCTTCTATCCTCCATCTTCTTTGTTGGACTATCCTCCTTTCTGACTTCTTAATACTTGTCTTAGTCAGCTTGGACAGTTATAGCAAAACACCATAAGCAGGGTGGCTTATATAGAACAGAAATTTATTTCTCACAGTTTTGGAGGCTGGAAGTCTGGCATCAGGGTGACAACATGGCCAGGTTCTGGTGAGGACCTCTTATGGGTTACAGACTGCCAAGTTCTTGCTGTTTTCTCCATGGCTGAAAAGGGGGCAAGGGGGCAAGAGAGCTCCGGCACTAATACCATTCATGAGATCTATACCCAAATGATCTCATTAACAGCCCTGCCTCTTAACACCATCACATTGGGAATTAGGATTTTGAAATATGAATTTAGGGAGGACACAAATATTCAGTTGATAGCAATATTAGAGATATTAGAGGTCTCAACCCTCAGAGGTTTATTGCTCATCTTCAAGTAATTTCTCTGTGTGTAGTATCTTCTGGATCCATGGAGAGAATTCCAACATTTTTTTAAAGAGAGAGGAACAGTGAGAGAGAGAAAAAAAAAAGAATCAATTTTGTTGAGCTTTTCACATGGCTTTTGATGCTCTGACACTTTGTTGTATATTTGTTGCTGGGGTTTGAACTTGTGTCCTCATCCATGCCAGGCAGGTGCCATAACCACCAAGCCACCGCTCCAGCCCTGAGAATTGCAACTTTTGAATTGACTTCCAAAATCATATCTGGCACCAAGTTCCACTCTTATATATACCACTTTTACTTGACATCTCTATCTAGGTTTCCAACTGGCATCTCATACTTGACATGGTCTTAGTCAATCTTTTAGAACAAACCCCTCTGTTCTCCCTCCCATCTTCCCTATTTCATTGAATAGTACCATCACCATCATCTTTCTTGTAATACAGGATATATCATAGCCTCACATTTGACTCCTCTAGTTCATACCTCCCCTTTAAATTTAAACTAGGGTAAGGCCTGTTTGCAATTTTTATCTATGAAATGCATCAAAATATCCATTTTTTCAACTTCCTATGCTACCACATCCTTTTAAGCCATCATCATTTTTTATGGACAGAGAACCTCCACAGAAGGGGATTAAATTATAATGCTTGTATATTTACATGGCAAGGAGTTCCCTGTTTTTCAGCTCTAGCTTTTGAAGAAGGAGTTTTGATGGATAAGAGAAACATAAAGTGTATTACCTTTGCACTATTAGAAAACAGACAACACTGGGGAAGAAATGGGATTATAACTATCAGGGGCACATCACCCAGCAGATATAATGCTTCCTTTGTTTGTTTATGTGTTTGTTTTGAAAGTTTGTAAGGATTGACTACAGGGTAATGATAATGTGAAAAACATTAAAAATTAGATATGATTCCATTACTTAAACATGTGTTAATCCAAAATGATTCCAAAATGCATCAACTATGTCTTTTTAATTTGAATATGTTATGTTAAATCTGCAAATTTTTAGAAGGATCAGAATCTTTGTGTTTTCAATATGCTGTGGCAATTTAAAATACCCTTTGATAGAAAGTATTTCTTTATGTGTGAAGTCAGAACTTAAAATAAATCTCATTTATTCTTCTTATATCTTCTTCCTCTTGCATCCCCACATTCCCAACATTCACACAGTCCAACAAAAAATATTTTGAGATATTATTAAGTAATCTCTTTATGACCTAAAGTAACACACAAGTACATAATATTATGTGCGTGGGATCTAGCAAGTATCTCCTTTCACTTATATTAATTTTCCATGTATCCCATGGTCACCTCATTTGGTGAGCAGGGGCTCTGATTTGTTAGTCTTGCTCAGATTCCATATGCCCTACGGTATATTCCTGGAGCCTAGAATGGGGCAAATGATGTGATGCAATGTGGAAAGAATGCCACTCTCAGGCATCTTCCACCTGTGTGGAGGAGACAGAGCTCACTTAGCAGCTGAGTTTCCCTGCTCTCCCAAGGACACTGACCCTAAGGGCTTCTGCTGTAGGTCTTCTCTAATATTGTAGGAGGACTAAAATCTTACTCCAGTTTCTCCCCTTCCCATCTTTCTTTACTTAGCTTTTACTAACTAATAATTTTTTTTTCTCCTGTCTTCTAGCTTCTGAAGAGAACCTTATTTTTCTCAGCTATTCCTTTAAGGATCTCTCTTCCAGTCAAAATAATAATGCATGTTCTTCCTGCACTGGTATTAAACACATTTTCATTAGTTCACTCTCTCAAATTTCCTTTGAATTCTTCTTTGTCCCAGTGTCATTCAGTCTCAGCATATTTTCCAATTATGTCTCTCTCCTATTCTAAGTCTCCACTGCTGCTGTGGCTTCTATACTTTCACCACTGGTACAATCACCATATCTATTAGCCACTTCTTCTCAGTCCATTATTTATTTTATAATATTCTTTAGTCTTATTCAGAAGAATGGCAAAAATCATTGCAGTTTTCTTGGCCTCCTTTTTCCTCCTATGTAGTTTCCAATGCTGAATCAACTTTCTTTTACCCATTCTGAAGCTTACAGAGAATTCATTACTAAAAAGATTTTAATTATCTCTTGTGTTCAATCCAACTGAGTTTCTAATCAGTGTCCCTGGTTGAACAATTCTCCTGAGCCCTCTATGCCAAACCATCAGTGTGATCCTTCCCTTGAAGCTATCATCAGCAATCGTCCCAGCCTCTTAGAGACTGCACAGGTTCTTTCCCACCTATTCTAACCCTCCTCCTTGAGAAAGTGCTTAAAAGCAAATCCAATAAGTCAATAGGGTCAGTTTCCTTTCCTTTTCTGTCCCCTTCTTTTGCTTCTAATTTCCACACTAACTCACCTTCTCAGTATTGCCCCACTCTCTCCAAGTTCACATTTGCAGGTGGCCTAGCCACTGACAGTGGGCTTGGACTGAGTCCAGGAATATCACTGAGAGTCATCCCAAGCATACTCTGCATGGCAGGCTCCCAGTGTGGCCCTCCTGGATGTCACCTCTTCTTTTCTACAAGAGCCACAGCCTGAGCACACACAGCACTGTTCTGTCCCTTGACTCTTCCAACAGCTGGACTAGCTGAGTCCTTAACCTTAGATCCTCAAAAACCTCAACTACAAAAACACTAACAGCTCAATTAATAAATGGGCCAAAGAGCTAAATAGAAACTTCTCACCAGATGACATTGATCAAGCCAATGAGTACATGAGAAAGTGCTCTAAATCTCTAGTAGTCAGAGAAATGCAAATGAAAACCACATTAAGATATCACCTTAGGTCAGTCAGAGTAGCAAAAATGAAGAAAATAAACAATAATAGATTCTGGAGGGGCTGTGGAGAGATGGGCACACTAACACACTGTTGATGGAGCTGCAGACTGGGACAGCACCTCTAGAAAGCAGTGTGGAGAATCCTCAAAAAACTAGGGATGAGCCCACCATATGATCCTGCTAATCCACTCCTGGGTATTTTTCCAGGGGATTTAGAATCAGCACAGTATAGTGACACAGCAATATCTATGTTCATAGCAGCTCACTTTACAATAGCTAGATTATGGAAACAACCAAGATGTCCCTCACTGGATGAATGGATCCAAAAACTGTGGTACATACATACCATGGAATTTTACACAGCAATTAGAAACAATGATATTGCAGCCTTTGAATGTAAATGGATGGCTATGGAAGAAATTATGCTGAGTAAAATCAGCTTAACCCAGAGAACCAAGAGTCAAATGTCTCCACTCATCTGTAGAGGCTGGAACTAGACCCTGGCCATTGAGAAAGGTGTTCTATTATCATGTGTTAAATCCAAATAAGGTGTAATGTTACACATCCCAATACCTTTTTAGAGATGTTGTGGGAAGGGGAAGGGAAGGATAAGGGTGAGTAATTGGGGTCACTTCTGGGGGTAAATCTAATCTTTAGAATCTATATACATTTTATATTATTTTGTTAAAAACTTGTATGGTTGTTCAAAAATAAACAAAAATTAAAAAAAAAGAAAAACGGAAGCACTGAAAATTGTTTCAGAGGTTCTGAACTCTTTGCCCTTAATATCATCTCTACATTAAATCCAATTTCCCTTCCTTACCCTTTGTTCTTCCTTTACCCTTCATCCCAGGGGCAGTCATGCTGCTTCACCTGAAAGACAAGCTTCCCACCCAAGTAACAAAAGGCCCAAAACCCAAATTTAATAGGAACTCTATTCAAGCTATATTGGTTCTAGCACATGTAATTACTCCTAACCTGGAAATTACAGGGGTCTGCTCTGATCCAGTCAGGAATGGCATCACAATCAAAGAAAAAGCCAAACAAACATAAATTAAATACAAATTACTTTCAATCTGCACTCAGCCATTTAAAAATCCACAAAGACACAGTGAAATACCTTCAAAATCCCTTTTTAGCCGTCACTGCTGCTACTCTCCACATGGGTGGAGAGCCTCACAAAATCTCAATTCATGTGGTTCTTATCTCCTTTCATACTGCCTTTCTCATGTCAGTAAGTATGAGTCCCCGCTTCTTTACGTCATCAGTGCAGCAACCCTTGTCTCCAGTTCCCTTCTTGCAGGTCCATGCCATGGGTCCATCTATACCACGCCTTTCCCAAAAGCCAAACTCTCCATTCTTGAAACATCTCACTTAAAGAAGAAAATGGTATAGTGTAATCTGCTTCTCTCACAACAATCAGTGTATCTTCCAAACTCTACAATGAAAGAAAGCCCATGGACTGACTCAACCATAGAGCAGAGAATCTTCCCTCCTTTGAAGAGCTTATCAGCTCTTCAAAACTTGTGAAAACACTTGTGAATATGGTGAATCTCTACTATACTTTTGCCTTTAAATGTTCAAATTCCATATTATTTGACCATTCTCCTGCACCAAAAAGTAGCTGGGAGAGGGATTTTCTGAATCTACTTTTACTTCCATGATGTGCTTAATGTAACCTTTTTACATAAACGTCTAGAGTAAATCAAAATCAATATCAAGTCTACTGTATACAGAACACTTTTAGAACGCAATAGCAAAAAGACTACTGGCTTAAGAGAAAATATAGCTTTCCACTATTAGTATCTCTGTGACATTTAACAACCCACTTGCTGTCTTGGATTGGTTGCCAAGAAATGCACCCTAATTCAAATATCTCACTGTAATTAGTTGACTAGGAAGATAATTCCCAGTAGCTGAGTGGAAAAATGAAACAGAAAAAGGAAAGAAGTTGGTAACAAATGTGAATCAACTTCTCACTGGGGGAAACTGGAACTTAATCCTTTTGGGAAATATAATAAAAAGTATGTCTCCAAGTTATCTAACTTCAAAAAGGAGGCTAAGATATTTAAACATCATCTTCTGTCAAATGGTGGTCAAGAGCTTTTAGGGAGAAGATATTAATTCCAGCCTGCCTTAAACAGAGATGGATCTGATGATCAGAGTAAGGTTTTAGTTAGACTCACACATTTGGAAGAAGCAACAGGACACAAGGTAATAGTAAAAACCAAGGCTCTAGGGGTAAGGCACTACTAGCACATTCCTACCTTCTTCCCTTGCACAACTAGAATTCACTCATACCCCACGTGAAGGTCACTGCATCCTGTCAGTAATTCACAATGCCTTTTATAAAATTACAACATGGGTTTTAGTGGAACAAATTTTAGTCTCCTCTGCTTCAGTTGCTCCTGAGGCCATAACTGGCTTCCATTATTATCTCCTTTATTGATCAGTCAGGCTAACTCTTCCTCAAAAGCTCCCTATCCTCCAGAAATGAGAACCTATCTTGAATTTTCTTATACAATCTATTTCATACTTAGCCACTTTTGGTTAATATGTGACTTTAAATTCAAGATAAAAAGTCAGCCAACTAAAAAGAAAAGCTATTTTAATTTACAAATGAAAAACAGATCTCTTTAATATTTTTCAAAAAAAGATTATTACTATTAATGATCCATGCAAAATATCTAAGAATATTAATTTTTAAATAAAATGTAGTTAAATATGTGGCAGTTTATTGGGGGAAGGGGAAGGTCAATTACTTGACTATGTCTGATTGGCATTTTTATCTAATATATCAACCAAAATAATTAATTAGTTTTGGGAATATGATTATTGAATGATACCTTTGATTTCTAAGATTAATAAAACCAGTTCTTAGAGTAGATTTTAAGATATTATTTCAAAATTTTCTGAATTAAATGTCATATCTCATTGGTATTATTTTCCTGTGAAGATCAGCTCAAATTATATTTTATTCAGTAAGCACCTGTTTTGTCAAAATCTAGCTTCTATTTAGTTATATTAATTTTTGTGGACATTACAGGGTGAAAATGATGGCATAGCCTTGGGAACAAGAGGTCACACTGTGAAAGACAAGACCAATCCAGCAGAAAGAAAGTGTCTACCAGGAACAAAAAAAGGCACTTCGGGACTACAAAGAAGCAGAAAAGAAGTTCAACTGCATAATATATGTTATTGGAATGTCTAAAGTGAAGAGAGAGGAGAAAATGCAAAATTATTTGAAGAAATACTGGTTGAGAATTTCCAACTTGGTGAATTCCACACATCCAAAATCTCACAGGGAACATTTTTGTATTAAGACATTGTTTTATAAGGGAAATAACAGATCCAACCTGACTGGTCTAAATGGTCATGTTCATGAGTGAAATGATCTTGGGAGAAAGAGTGTGTGTTAATTGCTTCTGTCAGAGCAGGTATCAATTTATCTTTGAAAATATTGTTATTTTGCAACAGAGTTTCCATTTCCATAAATATTCCTCTATTTGCCTTTCCTTTTCTTTATTTTAGTTAATTATAATTGCTTTAACTAAAAATATAAAACTTATTATAAGTAAATGTTACCAGCAACCTTTATGATCTATATGTGCTTCCCGGAAGCCATTCAGTTATTCACTCATAACTAAGAATTTCTAGTGCATTCTCTCTCCTAGTGCCAGTAACATCAGAAGGGTGAGCAAAAAAACTTTAGCTGCATCTGAAAAGCCTAGTTTGAAATGCCTCTAACCTCAAAGCAATAAGAAAAATAATGGGCAAAGTCACACTTGGTAAAAAGACATGGTGAGACCCTTTATGTCCTTTTCAGAGGGCAAAATGAAAAGAAAAATGTCATTGGTGACAACAAATACCCATCATAAGGCCTAGGGCTTGACAAACCAGGACTTATGACTATACCAACATTCAAGATTAATGTTCTCTTTTGTTCACATGGAGAACCTTAGATATGATTAAAGGTCTGTTTCTCAACCACATCCCCTCTTGTGCTCTTCCCAAAAGCAAAGGAATGTTTTCTTTCTCATCAGAGATGTCTATACCATATTTTCATCCTCACACTCAGGGAAAATTTGATACTATAAAGAAGATTGACTTTATCTCAATATATACATACATATATGTACATATATATAACATATATATGTACAGTACATTTTCATTTTTAACATCTTGATTACTTACGCTGTTCTTCTATTAGCATAGAGTATGTCTATACATGTGTTCATATTTTAGAGGCAATATAGAAACTGAACAAATGATATTTTTAATAATAATTGAGGGAAAGGGTTTATTCTTTTGCACACCGAACAACCTGGGAGGAAATTGTGCAAAGTGAAATAATACAGGCACAGAAAGCACATACCTCATGATCTCACTCCTGGGTGGAATCTTCCATCCCTTGCAAGTGGAGAGTAGAATTGGCATCTTGATGGGACTTTGTAACTAATTCTCCTGGAAAGGAATATGAAGAAAATTGATATATTTCATTCTTCTCCAAGATTAATAAAAAGTAAATGTGCATTCTCCAGACTAATTTCTTTTCTCAGGCGCTGGTATCAGAGGACTGTTGTGCTAGCACATGGGGAGATATGAGGTAGAAAGAGCCTATATCTTTCAATGAATGTATGGACTAAAGCCACCTACTAATCAGAAAATCAGCCTTTTATTTTGTTAAGTCACATTAACTTGGAATTTAGTTGTTATGACAGCTAACATTAGTCTAACAAACACATCTCAAATGCAACATGTTCAAAATGCAGCTCTATTTACCCATTATATTCTTCCCTTAGTCTTACTCATTTCAATAAGTATAGCACCAGTCACTCAATTTCTCAATTTCAAAACCTCAGTGCATATTTCTAAAATGTAATTCAGGTTATGGTCACCCCTGCCTGAAACCCTTCCATTGTCACTGAAGTGAGTCACATTCAATTTCTTGCAGGTCCTGCTTTGATCATTCAGTCATATGCTTTGGCACAGACCTTCTTAAGTCTCATGCTTTGGTTGCACAGGCCTTCCTTTAGCTACTCACACACCCTAAACTCTACCCACCATAAACTCTGAACATGCTGTGCCCTCATCCTGGAATGCTATTCTACCTTATTCACGTGGTCAATTCAGACCTCAGCTTAAACACTACTTCCTCAGTATGGTCTTTCCAACTTTCCAACCTCACTTAAGTCTCCCTTCCCCACCTCTCCCTCCATTTGCTTTTTCTTTATAGAATTTAATATATGTTTTTTTTCTATTATGTCAATGCCTATCTCATCCACTAAGCAATTTTCACATGTCTATCAGGAGACTAACAAGATAAATAATAAACATGGACATTATCTTTCTTGTTATATCATCCTGTTTGTAACTTTTTCTTAGTTTTTAATGTACCTTCTATATCAATAAAATAGTACATGCATGTACTTGGTAAGTAAATATACATATTTCAATGGTATTCTCAAATATTTTTACTAACAGAGCTGAGTAATCAAAGATTTTAAAACACTGCACTAGATAAATAGTCCACAATGAAAGAAATGATGTCTGTCTCAACACTCTTCACAGGGCTTTCCACATGATTACTTCTCAATAAACACTTGTTTAGTAGGTAAAAGAATAATAAGCAAATCCAATTTATTGTCTTTAATTAGTTGAAATTATATGTATGTTAGAGTAGCTAAAACTGTATTTGTAAAAACAAATTATTCTAGGTTTGCTTTAATAGACTAAGATCAATTCATAAATAATAGCATCCATTTGCATATAAACAATGTTATAAAGTCTTCTAAAATTATGTTGTCTCTTCCATAAAGGTTAAATGCCCCCCACTGTCTTCTTTAAACTATTCATCAATTCAGTTAAAACTTTCTTCAAGATAATGCAAGAGGAAATGTCAGCCTCAGCAAATGATCACAAATTCCAAATTAAGTAGAATCTGAATTAATAAGGTTTTATCTTATCTTCAAACCAACCAAAAAAAATCACTTATCATGTTCAAGGTCGCTGCTTCCATTTTTAATGATAAATTTAACTTTTAAGTAACTGTTTATAATAGTGATTCTTGAAGCTCTATGTTGCATTCGTATCTTGGGAAACACTAAAATAATTATTGTTAATAAAAATTCACATCTTCACAATAAGTGAAAACATATTTTATAATTTTACAAATTACATAGTTGCTTTATAATTTCCTTTGGTGTAGCCCTCATAGACCTACTAAAACTATGAAACACTTTCCCTGTGTTTAATGCAATTTTTTCTATAAAGTAATGTATTCCTTAAACCAATTTCAATTTTCTGATTTCATTTCTTTTTTTCCCTTTTCTCTTTAAGCTGTAAGAACACATATTCCTCCTGCAACCATCCTATCAGAATGAAGTGACAGGAAGTTTGGCAGGACCTCCATCTCTCATATCCCCCAGTTTTTCTGCAATCAAAGCATGAAGGACAAGTTGAGAAATGGAGTTCAGCAGCTGGTAACAGATGCTCATCTTCACATACTAGTAAAATTTCCTCTCATTTTCTTATTCATTCAATAAATGCCTTTATATCAAGTGCTGTAAATTCAGGAATGAACACAGACTTAGATTCTGTTTTCATTGAGTTTCCTGATGAACGGGGAGAGAGGTTTTACACATGAGAATAGATATATGCATATATCCTTACATATTGTTGTAAGTGCTAAAAATCCAAACAATAGGAATTCCAGTAATATTCTAGCCTCACACTGATGATTAAATAAGTACTACTAATCAAATGGAGAATTTTTTTTTAAAATGCATTCTGGATTTGTAAAATTAGCTAAGAATTTCCTGGTTAGAAGTCAAACACCACTATGCTGATTCACCCTCTACTGTAACAATATTAGGCCTTGCTTTTCCTACCAGTCTTTATCGCATTATTCTTGAATCTTTCATGGTGATTGTATATAATAGAGTTGTGAAGGTGAGGCATGGTGGTTAGAGGAAGACAGAGCATAATTTTTTTACTGTATGTTTAAATAATAAAATGCTTACTGCTATAAATGTTTAGGAACGTTTAAGATAAAGCCAGGAAGAAACAATGATAGTTAAAAGTGCTAACAATAACAGTCACATATTAGCCAAATGCAATCAGGCTAGTTCAATCTGAAATGAATATCCTTTTCTAACCACAGCCAAGTTGTGATAACCAACAAAATTCAACACACTCCTATTGTACACACATTTCAGCCCAAAATAGCATTTTCAGTGGTGTCTACAACTTATTTAACATTGTCTAAGGAGTAGTTTCTCTTCAGTTCCTGCTGTGCAATATACTAATTATCTTTTTTTCTGAGCCTCCAGAACAATTATCAATTTAAATCTAGAGAACAAATGAGAACGCAGTTTAATTATTATCATTAGTTCAGAAAATGTCATGTAGTAATTCACCAGGAGGGAAGCTCAGAAGGAGGACATTCCACGTGGAATAGCAGCATTAAGCACGAGCCCCATTTCTCTGTTCTTCTGGCTTTTGTTGCCTTTTCCTCTTTTATGGACCGTATTATGGTTTACATGTGAGGTATCCACCGAAAGTTAATGTGTGAGACAATGCAAAAAAGCTTTGTGTGAAATGATCGTGTTATGAGAGTCTTCTCCTAATCAGTGCATTGATCCCCTGCTAGGATTATCTGGTGTCAGGTAGGGTGTGGCTTGTGGAGCTGGGTCCCTGAGGATGTGCCTTTGGAGTTTATATTTTTTTCCTTGTTGAGCAGAACTCTCTCTGGCTCTGCTTCCTGGTACCACAACCTGAGCTGCTTTCCTCCACCATGCCCTTCTGTCATGATGTCTTGCCTCCCCTCTGACCCAGAACAAAGGAGTCCAGCCATCTGTAGATTGAGATATCGGAAACTGTGAGCCCCCAAATAAACTTTTTCTCCTTAAAATTGTTCTTGTCAGGTATTTTGGTCACAGTGCACAAAAAGCTGACTAAAATAGACCTTCTTCTTGTTTTACCAAACATAAGGAAGCAGAAAATATTGTCACATGAAAGCAGAGGGATAGCAATAAATTATTTCTACATGCTGACTTTCCCAAGGTGAAGTTAGTGGGTCATGTTTATGTGGATTTGTATTATAATAATTATTTGTTGGTCAATTTAGAATTATAAGTATATGTTGTTTTTTTACTTTCATAGAAAGGTTTTAATATCTTCTCAATTTTGTGATAACTTAAACATAATTTCTGTATGTATCTACCAATGTCAAATTGTAGAGTTCTGGGTCTATTACATTTCTTCTATCGAGTATTTCCTTATCTTCTGTCCTTTTTTTCTGCTTGTTATTTATCTTTTACATATAACTTAGGAAAAATAATTTTAATTGTTGAGTATTTCCTTTGTTACATGTTATATTCTGCATATCATTGTAGATTTTTCATACCTAAAGAATAAAATAATTTTATTTTGTGTATCCTGAATTTCAGTCCTGTTAGTTATCTCTACTTCTTTTAAGACGAAATGCTCATTTATTTCCATTCCTTCTTTAAAAAAAAAAGTTATAACTTTTTCCATTGAATTTTTGCAAGCTTCCATAATAACTATCTGCAAACTATTGAGTAGACTGATGCTGTTACTGTACTCAGAGTTCCTGAATCTGCAGTGATGATAAGTAAATACAAGCATACCTAAGAGTCAAAGTTTGGTTCCAGACAACAGCAATAAAGCCAATAACATAATAAAGCATGTCACAAATCTTTTCAGTTTCCCAGGATATATAAATACTATCTTGCACTGAACTACATTATATTAAAGATACAGTAGCAGTATGCCTAAAAAAACAAATGTATGTATACTTTAAAATAGTTAATTCCTGAAAATGCTATCAATCAAATAAGTTTGCAGCATGTTGAAATATTTTTGCTGGTGCAGGGTCTTTCCTTAGTGCTGATGGCTGTTGAACTGATCAGGACACTATTTACTGAAGGTTCCAGTGGCTGTGACAATTTCTTAAAATAAGACTACAATGAAGTTTGCCACATAATTGATCATTCTTGTATGAATATGAAAATATGTAATATGTGATACTCCTTAACCCACAGAAAATTTCTTCTGATATTGGAGTTATTCCTCTTAAACTTCACCACTGATTAATCAACTAAGCTTATGTCATATTGTAAATTCCTTGTCATTTCAACTATGTTTATGGTAACTTCACCAGAAGTGGATCATGTCTCAAGAAACCACTTTCTTTGCTCACCATTAGAAATAACTCCTCATCCATTAAAGTTTTATCATACAATGGCAGCAATTCAGTAATATCTTCAGGTACTACTACTTCTACATAGAAACCTATTTTTAATAATGTTTTTATTAGTGCATTTTAGTAATACTTAATACCAGGGTTCATTTTCATGTCATCATACATACATGGAGTAAAATTGGTTCCATTTCGGTTCCACCTACTTCCTGTTTATTCTAGCCTCCTCTCTTCTCCATTCCCCTGCCTCTATTCTACTGGTCTTTCTTCTATTTATTTATTGGTTTTTTAATCAGAGCTTTATAAATATACATAAAAGTGGAATTCACTGTAGCATATTCATATATGTACATAGCATAATTTGGTAAATTTCATTCCATGTTTTCTCCCTTCTCTCAATCCTCTTTCCTTTCCTTGAATCCCCTTCCTCCACCCCACTGATCTCCCTTCTATTTTCATGAGATCCCTCACGTGGCCTTTATGCCCTAGTGTAGCTTCCACATATGAGAGAAAACATTTAAGACTTGATTTCTGAGTCTGGCTTATTTCACTTAGCATAATATTCTCCATTTCCATCCATTTACCAGAAAATGTCACAATTTCATTCCATATGGCTGCATGTTATGGTTTGGAAGAAAGGTGTCTCCACAAATCTCAATATGTGAGATAATGCAAAGACTAAGAGTGGAGTGAAATGATTGGGTTTTGAGAACCTTAACACAATCAGTGAATTAATCTCATGATAGGGATTAATTGGATGGTGACTATAGACTGGTAGAGAGTGTCTGGAAGAGGTGGGTCATTGGAGTTGTGTCTTTAGGGTATACATTTTGTATCTGGTGAGTGGAATGCTCCTCTACTTCGTGGAGCCATGCTTTAAACCACTTCCATCTGCCACAGTCTTCTGCCATGATGTTCATTCAGCCTCACCTCAAGCCCTGAGGAATGGAACTGATCTTTTATGGACAGAGACTTCTGAAATTGTGAGCCCCAAAATAAACTTTTCCTGCTAAAATTGTTCTTGTTGGGTCTGTTAGTCATAGCAGTGAAAAAGTTGACAGTGAATAAAGCTCCTTTCTGTGTATATATACCACATTTTCTTAATCCATTTATCTATTGATGGGCTCCTGGGTTGATTCCATAATTTAGCTATTGTGAATTACACTGCTATAAACATTGATATACCTATGTCACTGTGGTATACTAATTTTAGTACTTTTGGATTAATATTGAGGAGTGCAATAGCCAGGTCATATAGTCTTCTATTCCTATTCATCTGAGGAATCTTCATACTGCTTTCCAAAGTGCTTGTACTAATTTGCTCCCACCAACAATGCATGAATGTACCTTTCACCCCACATCCTCACCAGCATTTACTATTATCTGTATTATTGAATGATTGCCCTGTTGCTTAAAGTAGCCACTTCAATCAATTAGATGCATCTTCTGCATGACTTGTTGCAGCTTCGATATCAGTTGCTTGGTGCTCCACCCTGCACTTTTATGTTATGGAAATAACTTCCTTGTTTAAACCTTGTGAACTGACCTCTGTTACTTTAAACTTTTGTTCTGAAGTTTTCTCATTTCTTTTAGCCTCTGTAGATTTGAAAAATTGGGGCTTTTCTGTGGATTAGGCTTTGACTTTGGGAAATATTGTGCTGGTTTATTCTTCCATTCAGACGAGTAAAATATCATATCAGCAATAAGGCTTTTTTACTTTCTTATCATGTGTGTGTCACTGGAGAAGCACTTTTAATTTCCTTCAAGAACTTATCCTTTGCGTTCACATCTTGGCTAACCATTTGGTGCAAGAGACCTGGCTCTCTGCCTATCTTGCATTTGACATGCCTTCCTTACTAAGCTTAATTATTTCTAGTTTTTATTTAAAGTAAGAGATGTACAACTCTCCTTTCCACTTGAACAGTTAGAGGACATTATAAAAGTTATTAATTGACCTAATTTCAGTATTATTGTATCTGAGGGAATAGGGATCTTCATGAAGAGGGAGAGAGAAGGGAGAATGGCTAGTCAGTGGAGCAGTTGGATCAAATATACAATTATTACTTAAGCTCACTATCTTAGAATGTCATTGTTGTGCCTCAAAATGATTACAATAGTAACATCAAAGATCATTGATCACAAAGCATAAAAAATGATAATAATAATGAAATTTCAAAGATTGTGAGAATTATTAAAATGTTACACAGAGACATGAAGTGAGAACATGTTGTTGGAAAATGGCACACTGATAGAGTTTCTCAAGCAAGATTGCCACAGACCTTCAAATTGTAAAAAGAACATGCAGTATCTGTGAAGTGCAACAAAGTGAAATGTAATACAAATGAGATGTAAATAGATACACACAAAAAAATGTGAAACTGGCCAAATACCTCACTGTACAGACCAGCAAAGTGCACCAGGGACCTGACTTTCATCAGCGTCTTCTGTGGTTTCCACAAGGGACACTGACTAAGAGTGAGGCCACTTGAGGGTGGTGTTTCTTCTGAGAGAGATTGTGAGTCCATGAGGTTGGCTGGAACAGCCCTCCCTTGGTCATTTCACCTTGTCCCAGAGCCTCCCTCTTAGGGATGGTCTGCAACTCAGCAAGAGCACTGCACTTTCTAACTCAAGCAATTTCTAGTCCTTTCAAGGAAAAGGGAATTTTTCCCCATCAGATAATGAAGGTACAAGATGAATGAAATTCAGGTGAAGAAAAACAGGTAGGGGAACAAATAGGAAAGCTAGTATCTTCACGATCATGCATTATTAACTGATCAGATGGATTAGTACACTGAGTCTGTGCATTTTTTTCTTAAAATTAAAAAAAATTGTTACAGAAACTTTCAAATATACAGAAAAATTTCATGAGAAAAATTAAGATTAAAATTCGACAATAATATCATTGTGATTCTGTTAGAAATTCTTTCTGTATAAGTAGAGACTTCCACTGAAAAATACTTATAATAAGAGAGAAACTTGAGAGCATGACTGAATACTATGAGCTGATTCATCAGTTTTTGACAACAGGAAAAACCCTCAGGACTAAGTTATGGTCGACTTGTTATGGAGAATAGGGCCATGAGTGGACAATATAGGCAATCTTGGTGTTGAGGACTTTAGATATAGAAAAGTAAAATAAAATACTGTCTTTTCTTCCATCAAGAGGAGCCCTGGCACTAGGCAGGAACATGCACTGGCAGAAAGGACAGTAAATGGAGCAGGAAGATAAGCCCTAAACTTTGAATCAATGTAGTATTGTGAATGAACAAAACAAAATAAACTGCCCCCAAATGGAACTTCATATATGCAAAGAATTAAATATATGATAAACATCTTGCATTAGTGCGGAGTAGAATTATTTCATTAAGTACCTCTAGGCCAATTGCTTAGTGTCTCATTATATTTGCATTTTATACCTCTATGTATCATGCAACAAAATAAGAAAATTGGGGCTGGAGTGGTTGCTCAGTGGTTACAGTGCTTGCCTGGCATGTGCTGGGATGCAGGTTTGAACCCAGCACCACAAAGAAGTGTTGGAGCAATGAAGGCCACATGAAAAAACTAAATAAAAATTGATTCTCTCTCTCTCTCTCTCTCTCTCTCTCTCTCTTGCTGTCCATTTCTCTTTAAAAAAATAAGAAAATTGAAGATGGGAGAAATAAAGAAGAAAATGAAGACAAAATTGGGACAGGTTAATACTTTTTGTGTGTGTATGATACATTTGGTGTCTTTATTGTGTACCTTAAGTATGTATTGTATGCTTTTTTAAAATTCATTCAATGTAGTCTTACATATAAGAGGGAATCATTGCCACACATTCATGAACTCATGCATATTGACAGAGCAAGACAAGGCTGCTGTCAGTTCATGTAGAGTCCCCCCCCCATCCCATGTTTCCCCTACTTTACCTCCATGTTGTTGGGGCTTCTCATGGAAGTTAAAGGTTCACCACTGTGTTGATAACCCCTCTACTCCCTCCCTCCAGCTACCTTGATATCCCTCCTATTCCCACCCCCTCCCTGCCCCCTCCCTTCATTCCCCAGTGTCATAGGCAAGGTTCCTCCTGCTCATGTAAGAATTCACCCATGTTGAAGTTGTTATTAGCTTAGTCAAATTTCAGTCTTTTTCCAATTGTATTCTACCTTTCACATATGAGAGAAAACATTCAGCCCTTGAGTCTTTGAGTTTGGGATATTTCACTCAGCATAATTTTTTTCCATCTCCATCCATTTGGCTGCAAATGTCATGATATCAATCTCTCTAACAGCAGAGCAGAATTCCACTGTATATATGTACCACAGTTTTTGAATACACTCATCCAGTGAGGGGCATCTGGATTGGTTCCATAGATTAGCTATAGTAAATTGAGCTGCTGTAAACATTGATGAACTATATCTCTGTAGTATGCCAATTCTAGCTCTTTTGGGAAAATATCCAGTAGTGGGATAGCTGGCTCAAAGGTGGTTCCAGCCCTAGGTTTTTGAGGTGTCTCCACAGTGCTTTCCAGAGTGGCTGTATAACCTTGCAGTCCCACCAACAGTGTGAAAGTGTTCCTCTCTTCCCAAAACTCCTGCACCATCTATCACTGTATTCTTCATTTTTGCCACTCTTACAGGAGTGAGATAAAATCTCACTGAAGTTTTGATTTGCATTTCTCTGATTGCTAGTGAAGTAGAGCATTTTCTAATATATTTATGGGCTTTTTGGACTTCTTCTGTCAAGAAATTTCTATTTAGCTCCCTAGCCCATTTATTGCCCAGAATACCCAAAACATTACTAAGCAAGAAAGAGGAAGCAGAAGGTGTCACAGTTCCTAGCCTGACATGATATTATAGGGCTGTAGTAACAAAAAAAGTGTGGTATTGGTATCAAAACAAAAATGAAGATCAATGGAACAGATTAAAATATATTGAGACAAACCCTTAAATTTTTAAACATCTGATATTTAATAAAGGAGTAAAAGCATAGTGTGGAAGAAGGACAGTCTGTTCAACAAATGCTTCTGGACAAACTAGACAGCTAAATGCCAACAACTGAAATTATCTCTCACCCTGCACAAAAAGCAAATCAAAATGGTTCAAGGATCTAGAAATTAAATCAGTAACTATACAATTGCTTGAATAAAAAATAGGATCAACACTCAATGACATAGGTGTTGGCACTGCCTTCCTTAACAAGATTCCCATAGAGCAAGAATTAAAGTCAAGAATAAATGAATGAGATGCCATTAAACTAAAAAGCTTCTACACAGATAAAGAATTAGTCAAGAGTGTCAAGAGAAAACCTACAGAATGGGAGAAAATCTTTGCCTGCTACACCTCGGACAGAGGGCTAATATCCAGAATATACAAAGAACAGGTTAATTTTTTAAATGCATGTTTTAAGATACTATATACTTCCTAGACATGGGCCATAAACTTTATCTTCATGCAGACAGAACTCAGCATCAGTTACTTGATTCACATACAATATAAGATAAAGACATCTTCCTAGTTGCTAGGAAGATGCACAAATATTTGTGTATTAACCCCTGAAGGAAATTTCTCCATAGACTATCTTCAAAACAGAAGTGTAAATACAATGGACAACACCTTTACATATGCTTGGCAGTGCATTTCATCAGGTTGCTTCCTGCAACACCCTTCAATACAAGTTGATGTAATTGTGTAAAATGCAAGTTAGTACAAACTCCACAGGAAAGTAGAGCAACAAAATTCAGTCTACATGGCCAGCTCCCTGTTAAACTGATTTCATCCAGGAACAGGGTATTCAAAAGAGGATGAATATCATATTTTTAAAGTTACTCTTAAGTCTCCTCCAATAGGATTTTG
The DNA here is from genome assembly GCA_004027875.1 of Aplodontia rufa. NCBI lineage: Eukaryota > Metazoa > Chordata > Mammalia > Rodentia > Aplodontiidae > Aplodontia > Aplodontia rufa. The sequence continues at coordinate 9,909 of PVKS010021272.1, read as the reverse complement.
ATAGATGTTGAGCTGCAATAAGTTAGTGCAATACTGCTGAAGGTACCATGAGTAAGAAATATTAACTAGGTGAGTAGAACATTGAAACTCCTTATAAGCATACACAAGGTTTGTTATAAGTTCATTTCATTGTTCTGACAGGTAACTTTAAACAATTTAGATGAAATAAATACTCAGTTATTGGGTCCACGCTCTATACCATGGCTATTCATTTAATAGTAATTAAACATTTATGTAGTGATACAGTTAACGTATGATCTCCATGCTAGGATGTTAGCTCTTATGTCAAGAATCATAGCTGTGCAACCCATTACAGTACTGAGACATCATAGGCATTTACAAACTACTACTGCCACCAGCACCAAACTCTTACATGGATTATTGACCTATAAAATTAAGTTTGTAATACCTTAGGCAAAAGGGTGATATACATTTTAGCATATTGATCAGTAAATCACTAGTCTACAAGTTAAAGGGATTAAAATAATGTTAGTTTTGTTTTTATTTTATTTATTTATTTTTAAAGAGAGAGGGATAATGATAGAGAGAGAGAGAAAGAGAGAATCAATTTTATTTTGTTTTTCATGTGACTTTTGTTGCTCCAACACTTTGTTGTGTACGTGGTTCTGGAGTATGAGCATGTGAGGCAAGTGCTGAAACTACTGACTGAGCCCCCACTGTAGTCCTGAATGTTAGTTTTATAAAGAAATACACTCGATCTTGGGAGTTCACAACTAGATTCTACCTGTTGAGTTGTACCTGTAAGCAAGCATTAAAAACCAAAATTCAGAGGGATTCTTCATAATGTTTTAAGGTCAGGAATTTTACCCCTGTTGCTCCCTTTAGCTTAAAATTTTACTTATATTCTAATGGGATGCTGCAAAGTTTAAGACAATTGCCTTTGGTTTATAAACGGAAACAAATAAATCTTCTAGGTGCCAATTTCCCAGCAGCATTGTATTTGTTAAACAAATGTCTCTTTAAATGGTGGAAATACAGGCAGCTGTGGAGTTGGTATCCCAAGGAGATAATCTCTCATATATGATACACTCCACCTATAGGTAGATGCAAGGGTGAAAAGAGGAAGAGAAAGAAATACATGAGCCCCCTTCCCTTCCTTTTTAGTCCTTGTTTTCTTCATTTACAATGTTTTTCTCACACCAAAGGCTACTTTGTTACATATTTTGCACTAGACGACACTTGGATCTTACATGTACCTTTCTCTTATTTTTTTTTGAAGACAGAGAGAGAGAGAGAGAGAGAGAGAATCAATTTTATCAATTTTATTTAGTTTTTCATGTGGCTTTCATTGCTCCGAGACATTGTTGTGTTTATGGTGCTGGAGTTTGAACTCATGTAGTTGCACATGCCAGGCAAGCACCGTAACCTCCGAGTCACCGCTCCAGCACCCCCTTTTTTCTTATTTTAAGTGAATCATTAAATATTCTTTGAATTATTCAATAAGCATTCAATAGCATGATTTCTCTAAACAAGGGAGCAAAAATTAATGATCTTTGACATGATAGCATCTCCCAATCATGAGTTATGAGGAGTTTAGAGAAAGTCATGGGAATACTATAATGAAGTCTATGTTTGGAGTACTGACCCTGGAAATTTTCTTATTCAAGTTTTCATTTTTGTTCTAGCAGATCATGAATAAATCACTAACCTTATTAATATAGCAGTAATGCATGCATATGAGCAGAAGGCTTACATTTTTTTTACTAGTATCACTTTAAATAGCATGCATAGCAAATCTAAATATTCTAACCTAATTACTTTAAAAATATATGCTTGATCTCAGTATTAGTAAAAATTTCTGTAATTATGGCTGAATTTAACAAATTTTGTTTTAATACCAAACTAAACTCAGCTTCTATTTATTTGCTGGTACCTCAATAATCAAGACAAAATGCTAACTTTTCTGAAAACTAAATAAAATGAAATTCATTGTTTATAAGTATTTTTAGGAAATGATGAAACATTAGCATCCTAGGCTAAATAAAATAAAGGTCAGGTGGTACATATGTACAATTATCCAGAGGCCTAAGCCAACCCACCCTGCATACTCTTGGGACACTGATAATATGGTATATCACCTATTCTCCCCTCCAGAGAATTCCAAATAAAGAAAGGAAGATGTAGTAAGGGCACAAAGAGTGAATAAAGGCCTAAGACTTCAGGAGAAGCAGTATGGTCTCTGCAAGCTTGCTAGAGAGGAATAAAAAAATCTTTATTCATTGCGTCAACAAACATTTGAATGCATAAGCATTCTATATATTAAATTATGTAAATTTAAAATAACTGAAGTAATACTTTCAAAGACAAAAAACATAACAACCCTTGGCCAAAATGATATATGACTGAAACAGAGTAAAAAAGTGCTTGCCAAGAAATGTAGAGTAATGTCAAGTTGACATGAGCAGATGAGTAGATCCACTCGCTGTCAGCTGGGTTCAACTGTCATGATGAAAACATATCATTGGTTGAGGGATGGCAAAATGCTCATGGTTTTCTATGTGTTCATTTTCTATTTGATAGGGAAAGTATGCTTTTTATCAAGTTGTGTATTAGAATATGACTTTTGTTTTACAGTTTAAAGAGTCAGTTTTAAGACTAGGGCAATGGTTCTTTTCTCTGTTAGCAGATATGGCACACATGTGGTTTCCCCTGAAAGCCCAACACACACACACACACACTCTTGGTGTGCTTCTTATTTGTGAATTACTTGCAATTTGGAGCAAGTTTCAAATTAGAAAGGAACTTGAATATAACGATGATTCAAATTTTATTTGCTTGACAAAATGACCAGTATTGTGTAAGATAAAAGCTCACTCACTTTGGAACATATAACATATATGGCTCCAGGGCCATATATGCTTTGACAATTTCAGTTACCCTCTTTTAACCCCAGCTCTATCTGAAAAACTGCTGGTGCTTACTCTCCTTATCAGAGTTAAGCATCACATTTATTCTCTGGCCCTATCCTCACTGAGTATCACTGAAGACAGACGTCCTCCTTCTATCGGTTGCTTTCCACTCATTGCTCACCAAAACAACCAGACTCAGATAATACCTTCATTGCCTCTAACCCCACCCATCTGAGGAGGAAACTTCTTAGAAAAATCCAAAGGGGCCATGTGTAATTTTATGAATGGTGATCTGGTTAGAAAAAGCAAAACTATTGTTACATAAACACCCACAAAACACATGCTAAATCCTAGACAAAATAGAAACTCAGCAAATATTCATTGATTCAGTAAATAAATGGGTGATAAAGAAAATCAATCTGCAATAATACTCAATAAATTGAAGGGCTGAATTCCACTTACTTAATGATATGATGGTAAAAGCTTATTTACACATTCTACGTAGATTCCATGATTTTGAAATTACTGTTCTCAATCTATGAAATATTATAGACTGCAATTTAAGTATGTATTTTAAAATTTTAAACAGCAAAAATATGGGTAGGGGGATTTTTATTTTCCATAAAAACTATTTTGATCCAGAAGATTACAGATTCAAAAATGTTCTCTTTGGTCAATGATAACTGAGCTAACATGTTGTAAATTAGGTCTTAGCACAGGAGAGCATATTGACTCAAATAATTCATTAGGCTGTTTCAAGTTCTGACTTCCTTTAATTTTTCTAGATAATTATAAGTCTATAACACAAAACTGTAAGAAACACTTTTTATGCTCTTATGCAGACATGACATTTCAACCTTCACAGTTCATAATTTCCACAAAAGCCAAATGGCTATTACCAGTCCTCCAGAACTGTCATAGGTTATAAAGCAATTAAGACCTTTTCAAGAGTTCATAATGAATATTTTTTCTTAAAATTCTATGATAAGCAACAAATGACATTCATCTGCATTTAAGTGATTTTAATGGTTTGATTGGATCACATTTATCATTAGAACAAAAAACTCAGAGGGCACATTTTTCCTAATCTCTGTACAAATTATTGCTGCACATGCATTACTTAACGAACTGTTCCCAATTTCTAGGTACAAGGGCACAAAAGTATCCTAAAACTTTAGCTTTACTTTATTACCTTATATTGGTGCATTAACACCAGACTGAATCCTCAGTATATTCTAGAAATTATTTCTGTTGCCATAGGGTCTTCATATATATGTATTTTTATGCATGAGGAGATACAGCTATGACCAGAAACGAAGCATTTTGAAAAGCAATCCATAATCATAGTAAAGCCTTTTAAAAGATATGCAAGACAAGACTGATGAGCAAATCTGTGTACTGGCTGGAATGACAGGTGCAGATAAAGTTAAGTTCTGGTTATCAAGAAAGGATAGGATGAAGCTCTGTGCTTAAGAGAAGTGAATGAAATGTGCTGCCTGAAGGCTCCAAAGCAAATGCTGAGGTTTGGTGACAGCTTCCATTTTCACTTATTGCTTGCAAAGATTGATGACAAGTAGTAGAAGAAGGAAAAAGAAAGCCCTGATCTTACATACACATAGCATATATCAGCTGTTTCCTTAGAAATACTAAAGTTACTGTTTTTACATCTCAAAGCCAGGTATAATTCCAAAGAGTAATCAAGAATCTAACCAAAACTATGTTAACCCACAGGAATTGAAAACATGGAATAATGAAAGCTAAAAATATGCTTCAGGGAAGTCTTAAATTTAAAGTAATCCTTCATGATATTCAATACATAATTGAGCTTATGTATGCTGCCATAGTCCATTTGTATTACTGTAATGTATGTTAAACTGGTGATTTATATTATAACAGAAATTTATTTCTCACAGTTATGCAGGCACTGGACAGTTGCGTGTCTGGTGAAGCTGCTCTCTGCTTCCAAGATGGTGCCTTGCTGTTGGAAGAGATGAACATTGTCTCCTCACATACTGGAAGAGAAAAGTAAAGAGAGTATCATCTTCAATGTTGAACTATTTTACAAGGGTATTAATTCCATTCATAAAGATGGAGCCATCGTGATTAGTCACCTCCCAAAGACCATGCCTCTTAATTCTCTTGTATTCAGGACTGGGTTTCAACATGAATTTGAGAGAGGACATCATCACTCAATGCACAGCATACACGATTAACTTCATGGGATGTGCAGTGATACTTTATTTTTACAACGCTTAGATGACCACACTTCTTTTGGTTTCTATCTGTGAGTCAATGTATCTATCGAAAATCATTCCTCTCCAGTAGGATGAATAGCCAGTAACCAAAAAATCAATTGACAAAAAAGGCCACCTCTTTCATTTGTGAAATTAAGAAGATTTATTGTAGTTTGTTGTTTTGTATTCATCAATTTCCTGGTGCATCCTCCATTTCTTCACTCAATCATGGCAATTTTCTTCTTCTTCTTCTTCTTCATCTTCATCATCATCATTATCATCCTCTTCTGTAATTATAGAATGTAAATAATAGAAGGAACTAATATTAGAAACTATTTTGCCAAACTGATCAATGTTCAAGTAACTATGGCCCAAAGATACTAAATAATATAAGGCAATCTGGCAAAGGAATGAGAATTCAAACATCACCACACATAGAATAATACTTCACTGCTAATGTACATTAGCAGTGTAATGTAAATTATCCTGCATCTCATTAACTCTTAGGCTTTATCAATTATAAGATACATAATTATTTCATACAAATTATTTTTTAGAAAACCTGATACTTGAACATATGACTTAATTATGGCATACTATCATTGTATGTCACATCCTAATTTCAAAGATGTTAAAAATGAGAAACTTGGAAACTTAGATTTGCTGAAATGTAGTATTGTTATGATTTGGATATGAGGTGTTCCCTGAAAGTTAATGTGTGAGACAGTGCAGGATTGTTCACAATTGAAATAATTAAACTTCAAGAGATATAACCTAATCACTGGATTGATAATTTGAATAGATTAATGGGTGGTAAATGTGAGCAGGTAGGGCAGAGCTCGGGGAAGTGAGCACTGGGTATTATATTATCATTAGTTCCTTGCACTCAAGTTCTCTTTCTGTTTTGTGGCTATCAGGAACTGAGCAGATTTCCTCCCACCAGGCCCTTACTCTATTATGTTCTACCTCACCTTGGGCTCAGAGTCGTGGAATTAGCTGGTCATGGACTGAACCTATGAAGAAAGATGAGTTGAAAATCAACTTTTTATTCTCTTAATTGTTTTGTCAGGGCTTTTAGTCTCCAGTAAAAAAGCTGACTGATATAAAACTTGGTACTGGGAGTGGGTTTAACCTAAGTGGTTTAGAAACATTTGGAAAGTTGAAATTGCTTTCTGGGAAAAATTTTTGGAAAACTTTGGAGTTGCAGGCTGATGAAGCCTTAGAATGTCATAAGCAGACCTAATTTCAAAGAGTAGGTGTCACACAACTCTTTTTCTGGGTCCTTAGATTAGTAATAGAAGTATACAATTAAGACGATAACACTAAGTGATCTCTACAACCCTTTCAGGCCTACAGTCTTCAAATATCATGTGTGTACAAAATAGCAAGTCCTGTACACAATAAGTCATGTTTCTTCTAGTCACTTGCAAGAGAAATGCAAACATGCATTTATTTTTCTTAATCTTGTACTGAATTCAAGAGAAAAGTTGTAAAGTAAAACTTCAAAACATTTATGAAATATGTATCCTCCTTAATGCTTACTATAATGAATTTTTATTTGTTATTTTACTGTCTGTATTTCAACTCCTTCCAGAAAAAAATTTTAAGGAATCTAATATACATACAATCATATAATAAAATCATTAAAGTAAATTAGAAGAATAAGAACTGAGAAATAAAGGCTGAAAATAATTATATTACAAAATCTAAGCCAAGAAGAGCTATAGATATTGAACCAAAAAATGTAATTCTGAACTCCGTACCCAATTTAAAAAGAAGGAAAATACAGAAGATGAGCTATTGTTGGGATCTGACTTTTGCTTTATCAGCTGCCCTGGATCTTGTTGCTGTTTGCATAAGCTGCTTCGGGAAGGGCTGCTAGATTGTATATTGTTAAGCTTGAAAAACAGGGTGTCGACATGGGCTTCGGACATTTCTCATTGGTATCACCTGCAAATTATTCTAGATCCTTCAAAAGGCGCACGTAGAAGCCTACTGATCAAACGTGTGCCTCCGAAATCCAGGTATGGCAATAAACGAGCTAATGTAGAGAGGCCTCGAGGGAGCGGGATGAAGACCTTTAAAGAAGAGGTCTAGCCAGCAGTCGGAAGCTCTTGCGCTCCTTTGGAAAAAGAGCTCTTGCACTTTCTGCTGGTTGTGCTGTCCCTGCTCCTTCAGGAGAGAGTTCTTCCTTTGGGAGAGAGCTCTCGTACTTTGCTGCTGGACGTGGTGTCCCTGGTCCTTTGGAAGATGAGCCCTTGTCAGCAGCCGAACCTGCCTATACTTTGCTCCTGAACTTCGCAGCCTTCAGAACTGTGAGAAATTGCTGTCTATGTTTGTTCTGAAATGGGGTCTTGTAGCTTTGCCTTGACTTGTTTGAGATTACTTAATGTTAGGCATTTTGTCGTAGCAGTACAAATGAACGTTGCCTTGAAAGAGAGATGTAAAATATGGATATATAAAAAGGAAAAGCAAAGTTTGGACAAAGAAAGACCGTTCCGAGTCTCCGGCCTGTGGTTTTTCTCATCTCCAGCCCGTCCTTCAGGTCAGAACCCGGCTGGACCAGGACAAGCTATAGACCAGGTTGAAGATTTCTCACAGGAAATATTCTTTAACAGGGAATTATAAAGGAATGAAATGATGTGTCTGGACAGATTCTTGGATTATTTGGGATTAACTGATAACTCTAGGCTGGTAGGGTGTGGCTGGAGGAGCTGGGTCATTGGGGGGCATGATTTTGGAGTGTATATTTTGTACCTAGCATGAAGTCTCACTCTTCTCCCTGGAGCCATGCCTCCTGCCATGATGTTCAACCTCAACTCAAGCCCTAGAAATGGAGACAGCCATCTATGGGCTAAGATCTCTGAAACCGTGAATCCCCCCAAATAAACCTTTCCTTCTAAAATAGTTCTTGAAAGGTCCTTTAGACACAGCAACAAAAAAGCTGACCAAAACAATGAGATAACTTTATATTGAATAATTTTATATATTTTCATTTCATAGCTTCATAAGATTTATCATAGTATTTATGTATATGGATTAAAACTAAGCTCTGGGAACAATACCTCATCAGCACTTTATCAGGAACATAAGAACTGACTAGGAACACTACTTTACTTATATACCTATAAAATCAAAAGTCAATTAGGAGGTTGGATAGCAGTCAAATATTCACTTTTCACATTGGTATTTGACCTATTAGAGTTTATTTTCAAGTATAAACCCCTGAGCTTTAAGCATGCGTGGCACTTTTTCCCCTCTGTATGTCTGTCTTGTTGCTCTTCCATAAGCTCTGGACCTTGCTTTGATGAGAGATCTTTGGACAGGATCCTCTCCACAGTGATAATCTAGTTAGCCACCAATGGGAGACACACTCTGCAGGGTGACTGAACTGTCACAGGCACCACGTAGAGGATGCTGGCATACAGGTATCTCATGCAGGTTTCCTTTTCAGTACTGAGGTACTCAACTGCCAGAAATCTTCACCAACAAGGTTTCACAACTCAGAGCTTCTACAAAAACTGTCCTCAACCAAAGAGTTGCTTCACCCAAGCTTATTCCCTCCCCAGGCACAACCTAAATGGAAATGCTGATCAATGTCAAGGTTCAATGACCCAGGACCCTTGTCTCTAGTCAGGTTAACTGTGAAATTCCATCCCAGCTCCAGAGATACCCATGAGGTCAACCTTGGATTGCAACTGCAACTACTCCCATTGCGCAGCCTAATTGGCCTCTCTTCCTAATGGTGTTTTCCAAAAATTACTCACTATATCTCACCTGCACCAGAGCCTGTTTCCCAGAGAAATTGACATAAGACAGGAACTGTGGCTCCCTGCCAATACTATCTAATAGACTGCTGGGGGGGGGGTTAATTTGCATAGATGAGATTACTTTATATTGAATAGTTTTTTGTTAAACTAAATAGTTCTAAAGTAAGTTTGTTTTGAAAGGACTACTTCAGTGAGTTTCTACATTTCCACATTAAATCCAATTAGTATAATGCTTTAATGTGGATTTTAGGCCTCCAGCAGTTTTGTTTCTGCCCACATACATTTTTAAATCAATTATTGAATACTATTCTAATATGTGGATATACTAAAATCAACTAATTCACCATTCATTTAAATATTTTAGACCAGATTTTACATTATAGAAATCATTTCTACACACATGTGACAATGCAAAGGCTACATATGAAAAAAAAAATAACCACACAGAATGTAAGCAATATCTTCTTTGCCTTCTTGAATTCTAGTTCCAAAAATTGATCACTTTAAAATGTATGGGTTTTGATCTTTAGGGACTACCATTACAGTTTCAAATAATACAGTTGAACATTTTTCATAGTTTATCAATTAGGTAGTCTCTTTTGATGCCAACAATGAAGAAGGAGTATTTTTGCCACCCCAACCACTTACTCATTTTGTTTATGCATATTATTGTATGCAGTTCTTAAGGGTACTGAAGCCTCACATTCTTGATTCATCATTGTGAGTCATTATGTATTCAGTTTCCAGTTCTTATGAAAACAGTAAGTACTGTGGCTGGACCCAAAGTGAAATAATTACACATCACTTCCTTTTAAAAGAAAAACATGTATGAACCAAGTTCTTTTCAATTTTATTTCTGGATTTCTTCACTCTGCATAAATACATGCAGCTACCTGTATTTACTGTACATATCTAATCCATTTTCCTGTTTGGCCTGATATATTCTAGTAGGTGTGATAGATCACCAATTGAGTTGTACAATGAAAGGAAATGATGCGCATTTAAAAAAATTGCTCTATTTTCTGTAAAATAGAT
>PVKS010021271.1:0-35500 GCA_004027875.1 Aplodontia rufa | reverse complement strand
GACCCTCCCCCACTATGCCCCCTTCCAGCAGGAAGTAGCCAGATTGAACGACGCCCCTCTCCCATATATAAAACAAAAAAGGGAGGAATGTAACCCCCTCTGTTATCAAGGCGCCTCCCAAACTTCTCTTCCTGGCTCCAATCGTCCTGCTTCTAATCTTCCTGGCTCTAATCATCCCGACTCTAACCTTCCGGGCTCTAACTTTCCCACAGGCACAAACATATACCCAATGACCTACTTTCACCACTGTCCTTAGGGCAGAGAACCAATCAGCATCTGCCCTCTGCTCCTAACTATCCCAACCCCCATGAAAATCCCCTATAAATGCTCTTGTACACCCACAATAAGTGGGAACCCATCTCTGATGATTGGTTTTGGTCTCGGTGTGCCGGATTATTCCTTTCACCCAAAAGATTCCAGAACGCCTTATGCATCAGGTTTCTGCTTCTGATGGGACATCAAAATGACACAGAGTCCTACTGAGCTTTGTCCCTGCTAGAAGGGATTTCCTGACTCCTCCCTCCTCCTTGTCCCTGCAATGATTCTTGTTCCAGTGGAAGTGAAGGCAAATGCCCAGAATGTTCAGCTCTATCAAACCTAAAGGGACTTCGGATTTACAGCAGCGATTGTGACAGCCATTGTGGATGCAACTGCAGCTGCCACTGCCAAGGGACTGGCTATGCACCATTCAGTGGCCACAGGGACAGTGGTAAATAAGTTGGCTGGGCAAACTGCTACTGCCCTAAGTACTCAAAAACAAATTAATGAACATTTGCAAGCGGACACAATGCTGTTAAACTAACTTGATGCAAAAATTAGAATTGCTATATGATATTTCATATGTCTTGTTCCCCACTGTTCAAAGGTATTTGTGTAACACCTGTTTCTTATACTATGCACAATTTGTCTACATCTATATCTCAACTAAGTGAGATGATGAGGGGCCCTTGGAAAAACAAGTTTAGGGATTAGAGAAATTAAGGCTCTAATTGAGAACCGAGTTCCACCTATGTATTTATTTGGCTTGCTACCAGGATGTCAAAAGCCCTTAAAAAATTGATCTGGCATTGCCATCTGGATTGGCGTGTTAAGTTTAGGTATAATTTTCCTCATTTATCACTCACACAGCCAATATCAGCAATAACAGACTAAAAATCATGCAGTTCAGCAAATCCTGCTGACACAGCAGCTAGGGCAAGACCCCTCCCCTCCAAATATGGTTCCATGTGTTGAAGGAGACATGAGTCCTGGAATCAATGATGGGTAAGATAGAATGGATGACTTGCTGAGCTAAGACAGGGAAGCAACCATGCTGTTGCCCAACCCCATGACAGGTAAAGAGGGTTATCGCATTCCACAACCTAAGACAGATCCTGGACGCTGTCAAATAAAACAAAAAAAGAGAATTGTTGGGGTCTGACCTTCACTCCATTTCATCAGCTGCCCTGGAGCAATCTTGTTACTATTTGTATAAGTTCCTTCAGGAGGGGCTGCTAGGTCGTGCTTTGTTAATCTTGTTAATTGTTGATACAAAAGGTAAAACAGGGTGGGTCAGAATGTATTGATCACAGAATGTTCCTAACTTTTGTCTGTACTCAAAATCTGCATTACCCCTGGCAACTCCCTTAGAAGGATTATTGATTCCTTGGCTGTCTCCCCTCCCTATAAAAACCCATGTGCCTTGGTAATAAACGGATTCAGGGCTGCCATCCTCTGCATGTGTTTGACTCGTTTCCCCAGCTGGGAGGGAAGGGGTCCCCGGAAAAAGGGGACCTGGGTTCCAGCTGTTGGCACTCATCTCCTGATTCGGCCCCAGGCGAGGACAATCTGGCTGGTTTGGATCACCTCAACCACTGCCCAGGGATGCCTGGGTTGCAACATTCAGGGTAAATTGAGTTCTTATCTGCAGGAAGGAGCATTTGGGGCCTGCATTTCTCCTGCAAATGTCAGGATTTTTTGCTGAAAAATGTAGCATATTTTATTGACTTCTACCAGGCAGGGTCAGAATAGCCTCAAGCAAATTGCCCTTCAGAAGAAAGCATGTAGGTGTCCACACAATAGGCCCAGTTTATAGAATTTGGCCACTCACATATGTTTGTTATCCTCAAAATCATATCTAGAATCTTATCCATATCTGATTTAAATGAGGGTTTAGACTTTATGCTGATGTTGAAATGAGTTATGATCTTTAGGGCTGTTGGGATGTGTGATGGTTAGTTTTATGTGTCCATTTGACTAGGCTGGAAGATACCCAGATAGTTATTAAAACATTATTTTTGGGTATATTTGTAAGGATTTTTCTGTGGAAGATTGGTATTTGAATCAATTGACTGTGTAAAGAAACCCCACTCTTGCACTGTGGGCAGGCATTTTCTAAACTGTTGAGGACCATATCAGAACAAAAAGGTGGAGGGCTGTGCATGATGGCAAATGTCTATAATCCAAGATACTTGGGAGGCTGATGTGGGAGGATCTTGAGTTCTAGCCCAGCTTTGGAAACAGTGAGATTTCTACCTCATAAACAAATGTAGAGGAATGGGAAATTACTTATTACTCTCCTTGAAATAGAGCATCCATCTTTTCTTCCATTTAAGCATTACAGCTCATGTTTCTCAGGCCTTGACCACAGACTAGAGATTACAACATTAGGTCCTGTAATTCCCAGGCTTAGAATTATATCACAAACTTTCCAGCTTTCCAGATAGCCGATAGTGGGATTTTGTTACCTCCATAATTATATAAGCCAATTCCCATGATAAATCTCTCTGGCAAACTCTGACTGAAACATGACAGAATATGTGTATTTTGCTTGTGTAAAAGAACATTGGGAAGGCAATGACAGAATATATGAGCTCAACATATGTGCCCCTCCAATTACATATTAGAAGCTCTCATGTCTAATATGATATTATTTGGAGTTGGAGCCTTTGGTATATAATTGGATTTAGAAGATATGAGCTTAGGATCTGTTCTGATGGCCATTATAAGAAGAGACACCAGGACTGCAAGATGGCGACTTGAAGACAGATGCCTGTCCCCAGCAGCTCTGAATCTGGACAGAAAATCCCCAGTTCATTTCCAGGTTTTTGAGGTGCGTTTGGGGGAGTAGCATCTTGAAACCCCAGTACTAATTTGCTCAGTTGATTTGAGGACAAGAGACTTGGGAGTAATGAATGGTTTTCTATTTTTTTCTATCTGGGCTTGGACACGGCTCGGGAGAGGGGTAGGAGTCCAGCAGCCCGTGAACTCATCCCCACGGAAGCTGCTGTACTTTAAATATAGCACTATAGCAGTCTCTGTTCACCTGCCACTGCCGCTTGGCTGGCTGGCGAGTGGAGTGGTGGAGGATTCCAGCACCGAGCCCTCCCAACAGCAGAGAAGTCAAGGTGCAGCGCCACTGCGGACTCTGTTTACTTGATGCTGGCACATTGCTGATACGGCAGCGAGTGTACCAGCAAACTAGGGGGTCTGAACAGAGCATGGAGAGAAAAAAAAGGGAATTTATCCACTCTGCTACAGAAGCAGAAATGCAACTTTTTTTTTGTTTCGGATTACATTCCACCAGAGGGAGGGCTGTGGGAGACAGTGACTGAGGCCACCAGAAGCTGCAGAGGGCGGGGCTGCTAGCAGCCTCGGCTGCCCCTTGGAGCTGAATTATCACAATGATCTGGTGCTCAGGGCTCCAGTGCTCAGGGCTCTGAGTCCATACCTTGTAAAATCAACTTTGGGACAGCAGTGGCGAGTGAGCACTCACCTGCAGCCACCCTCCAAGCTCATACACTGGGGGGGACGAGAGCTGTTCTGGAAATAGGCACACTGAGGAGCCCAGCAGAACTTGCAGCATGGCAGAAAAGCCAGGCCACCATTCCAGCCCCAGGAGTCAGCTCTCTCTGGCTTTTCAGAGCAGCCTAGGATAAGTGCACCAGGAAATCACCACAGACTGCAGTCTCATCCAGGAAAGGAAGGCCTAGGTCAGCCCCAGACTCCACCCTTCTTAGGAGGCCTTTGTTGGGAACATGAGGTTCAGCTGGCTTGTAAAAGAATTGGTGGTAAACAACTGTACGGGGTCCAGCTGGCTTGTAATTAGCAAATTACCTGACCGCATGACTAAGCTATTCAGCCACTCACTTGTTACAATTGGAGAAAGGTGTTTGTATTGTATCCTATTGGCTATTGTAATGGATAAATAGAGTAGCAGCTAGTCAGGTAAGGAAGCAGCCAAAAGAAGCAAGCAGCCCAAAGAAGCAAGCGGCCCAGAAAGGAAGCAGCCAAAGAGAAAGCATAGAACCAGAGGAGAAGAAGCAGCAGCCAGAAGCAGAAGCAGTCAGAAGCAGCAGCAGCAGCAGCAGCAGCAGCAGCAGCAGCAGCAGCAGCAGCAGCAGCAGCAGAGACGTCAGAAAGATCAGCAGCTAAGAAGATCCAGGTCCCATGTTCCAGCTGCCGGCGTTTGCCCCCTTGTTCCCGGCTCCCCAACCCTTCCTAACTCAGCCCCTCGGAGGACGGTCCAGCGTTAAGCCGTTCTGCCCGCTTCTCGCACAGGAACGCTGTGAGGAGCGACTCCTCGCCCCGTCCCCGCCCTAACTCGGCCCCTTGAAGGACGGCTAGCAAGGTCGTTCTGCCAGCTTCTCGCACAGGAATGCTGCGAGGAGCGACTCCTCTTTCCCCCACCCCCAGACCTGTCCTGCCGGAGGACGGCTGCCGGTTCCCAATGTCCTGCTGGCCCCCGAGGAATGGGTAAGGTCCCCCGAGGCCGTTTCCGCCGCTCCCCGCTCCAGAACCCAGGGTGGGGAGCTACAGCCTTCAGTTTTTGGAATAAGGTGGAGCAATTCCTTCTGCTGTCCCCTCCTCCAAGCCAGGAGGAGCATGTCTTTTGACTCAAGAGACAGTGTATGCCTCTCCCAGCAGAGGGAGAATAGAAATCAGCCAAGGTCCCTGCTCATTAAGCCCTCTGGCTGAAGCTCCCCTGAGAAGCCAGCAAACTTCAGGGATTTCCAGAATCAATCCTCTTCATTGGAAGCCCCTCCTAGAAATCCCAGCGATCTGAAGACACCCCAGTCTGCTTTGTGAGATCACGTAACCACAGACCAAGAGACGGTCATATCAAAACCTGGAAGCAAAGTGAACTTATCCTCCCAAAGGTCCCAGAGACTCTCTTACTGGTTTTAGTTCCAAGGTTTCATTAAGAAACTTAACTTCATTAAGGGCTGGAGACTCTTAATATCTATACTTCCAAGTGTTCCCTAGTAAGAATTTTTTTTTGCTACTGTTCATTGCATGTTCTAGATGTATGCCAATGTATTAATTGGAAAAGTTTACTGGTTCTCCAATATGTAAAAAGTATACCTGTTTTTTTTCCCTGCCTTGTTAACTTCTAGGGGCGGATATCCACCTTATTCTTCCATATTTTTTCTCTTCTTCGTTTAGGGGGGGAAATTAACAATAATATTTCTTCCTGTTATGATACCCTGTTTTTAGGTTTCTTTCTCTTTTTCTTTTCCCCCATTTACTGTCTCTCTTATTCTCTCTTATCTGTCCTGTCTAGCCTTGTCCTCATTCTTGATAAGAAGAATCCTAATCAGTAAATATAGTATTTTAAATATTTTATGCCTGACAAACATAATTCACAGGGATAATTTCTACCCTTTAGTGATCACCCAAATCTTAGTAATAACTATTTAACCCTTCCTACATTAGGCCACAGCTATCCTAGCTTCATTTGGATCTGTATTTTATTTTCTACTTCTTTCTTTTCTCCTTTATTTTAAATTTAGTATTTTTTTTAAATTTCCCTTTTATTTTTTCAAATTTTTTCCTCTTAGCAATTTCTTTTACTTTCTTCAGCAAATTCTTCACCTCCTCCACCTTCCACCGTACATAATTGCTCTATATAATATCTTCTTTTAATTTCACTGGCATTAGCCCCCCCCATTATCACTTCAAATTGTTTAACTCTCTTCAACCCCCCACTATTAAGGCTGTGTAACAATTACTGCTGCAATTGTTAATCTGAATAACACTTATTTGTTCTAGAAGTCTGTCATATGTGATAGCAATATACGGGTGGGCCAAAAATATGGATTATCACTAACTGTAGCTACATAGGCTGAATTCAACAGTCCATTATAATCTGTGCTAAATAACAAATTTATTACTGTTTATTTTAAGATTTGGTTGTACACATTGACAATTTGCTACTAGTGCATGAGGTGTTGGAATTTTGTTAGGGTAGCAAACAGTTCAAAGTAAAGGGGGTAGTCTTTTGAAATCAACTTTCCTGACAAAACCCCATATCAAGTAAGGGTTGGGACAGATTTCCCAATCCAACAGCTTAGACCTTAAGGCAGAAGACAGGAAAAAGAACCACCGAATCTGGTATTGGTTCCACACAGAGTTCACCTGACAAATAAGAGAGAAGAAACTTTTCAGACATGAGGAATCAAACTCGAAGGGGTTCACATCAATTCCAAAACTCCTCTGGTAAAGGGGCTATGGCCAGGGATAGGGATGAAAAATCTGGAACAATATATCAGTGAGATGATAACAAAAAGGAACAATAACTTCAAAGAAGAGATAATGAAGGGAAAAACTAAGAAAACTCAAGAATTAAAAGACTCGATCATTAAAGAAATAGATTCTCTCAAAAAAGAAGTTACAGACCTAAAATCTGCAATCAATGACATGAGAGGGATCATGCAAGAATTCAATAATAGACTAACTTCAGTAGAAAATACAACCTCTGCCACTGAAGAAAGACTTCCGATAATGAAGACAGGTTGATCAAGCTAGAACTCTCCGACACCAAAAAAGAAAAACAATTGAGAGATCATGACCAGAATGTCAAGAAGGTCTGTGATGAAATAAGAAAGAACAATCTCAGAGTGATTGGAATACAGGAAGAAATTGAGACACACAACAATGGTATGAGGAATATTCTCAAAGAGATCATGAAAGAAAACTTTTCCCACATAAAAATATAATCAGATATGCTCATTCAGGAAGCTTACAGGATACCCAATAGGCCTAATCAAAAGAAAAACTCACCAAGACATATCATATTCAAAATGTACAACAGAGATACCAAGGAAACTATATAAAAAGCAGCAAGGGAGAAACACTAAATCACAATCAGAGGCAGCAAGGGAGAAATGCTTAATCACATTCAGAGGCAAGCCAATAAGAATTGTCTGTGACATTTCAACCCAAACGCTGGAAGCAAGAAGGTCTTGGAATAATATCTTTCAATGTCTAAATGATCAGACTATGCAGCCTAGAATTCTATACCCAGCAAAACTCAGCTTCAAACTTGATGGAGAAATAAACTTTCCATGATAAAATCAATCTGGGAGAATTTGTCAACAGAAAACCTGCCCTACAAAGAATTCTCAAGGAAATACTCCAGACAGAAGAAGAAGCAATTGATACCCAAAACCCACAAACTGAAGAAATTCAGTGAAAAGTATCATTCAGCAAGAACTAACCAAGGCAATCACAGAACTAGCTAAATAAGACACAATGACTACGAATCAATTACACACTTCTATCTTAACACTGAATGTGTACGGTCTAAATGCACCACTCAAAATACACAGACTTGCAAACTGAATCAAAAAACAAAATCCAACCATATGCTGCTTACAAGAAACTCATCTAACAGGCAAAGACATCCACAGATTAAGGGTGAAAAGATGGAAAAAAATCTACCATGCTTATGACCCAAGAAAACAAGCCAGTGTCACTATACTTATATCTGACAAAGTAAAGTTAAAACATAAATCAATCAAAAGAGATAAAGAAGGCCACTACTTAATAGTAAAAGGAATCCTGCAACAGGAAGAAATAACCATAGTTAATATTTACTCTCCAAATAACATTGCACTCAACTACGTGAAGAAATTACTTCATGACATCAAATCACTTGTGGATCACAACACAATAATACTGGTAGATGTCAACACTCCGCTGTCACCATTAGACAGATCATCAAAACAAAAAATCAATGAAGAAATCTCCAGCCTGAATAACTCCATAAACCAAATGGACTTAATACACATAAATAGAATTTCCTATCCCAAGTTAGCAGAATACACCTTCTTCTCTGCAGCACATGGATCCTTTTCCAAAATAGACCATATTCTGGTTCATAAAGATAATCTCAGTAAATATAAAAAAGTAAACATCACCATCCCACATGTCCTTTCAGACCACAACACTATGACCGTAGCGATCAACAAAAATAATCATAACAGAAAACACACATATTACTGGAGATTGAATAATACCCTATTAAATGAAGAATGGATCCAAGAAGACATGAAAGAAGGAATCCAAAAATTCTTGGAAGAGAATGAAAATGAAGACACAACATATCAAAACCTCTGGAAAGCATGAAAGCTTTCCTAAGGGGAAAATTCATAGCACTGAGTGCCCATATTAAAAATGAAGAGAGATCCCAAATAAATAAGCTTACATTTAATCTCAAAGCCATTCAAAAGGAAGAACAATCTAATCCCAAAGCCAACAGAAGACAGGAAATAATCAAGATCAGAGCTGAAATCAATGAAATTGAAAACAAAAAATAAATAAATAAAATGAACTGATGAAACAAAGAATTGGTACTTTGAAAAAATAAACAAGATAGATAGGCCCCTAGCAAATCAAACCAAAAGAAGGATAGAAATGAAGCAAATCAATAAAATCTCCAATGAAAAGGGACTGATCACCACTGACCCCATGGAAATGCAACAACTTATAAGATCATGTTTTGAAAACCTATACTCCTCCAAATTAGATAACTAGGAAGAAATGGATAAATTTCTTGACACAAACAACATCCCTAAATTGAATCAGGAGGATATTGAATTCCTAAATAAACCAATCACAGGCACTGAAATCCGTATTGCAATTAAACTCTACCAAAGAAGAAAAGCCCATGACCTGATGGCTTCTCCGCTGATTTTTACCACAATTTTGAGAAGGAACTAACACCTCTCCTTATTAAGTTATTTCAAGAAATTGAAAAGGAGGGATGTTGGGGTCTGACCTTCACTCCATTTCATCAGCTGCCCTAGAGTGATCTTGTTACTATATGTATAAGTTCCTTCAGGAGGGGCTGCTAAGTCGTGCTTTTTTAAGCTTGTTATTTTGATACAAATAAGAACAGGGTGGGTTGGACTGTGCTAATCACAGATGGTCCTAAGTTGTTTTTCAGTACTTGAAATCTGCATAACCCCTGGGCTCCCTTAGGAGAATTACTAGTGGTTCCTTGGCTGTCTTCCCTCTCTATAAAAACCCATGTGCCTTGGTAATAAACAGATTCTGAGCTGCCATCTGCTGTCTGTGGCTGACTCATTTCCCCAGCCGAGAGGGAAGGGATTTCCAGTGAGGGGGGATCCAGATTTCAGCCTTGGCAGTCACCCTCCTGATCGGCTCCTGGGGGGGGGATACGGCTAGACTGGATTGCCCCGCCCGCGTCTCAGGAACACCTGAGGTAGCGACAGAGGGAATGCTCCCATCCACTTTTTATGAAGCAACAATAACTCTGATAACAAAACCTGACAAGGATACATCAAGAAAAGAAAACTACAGACCAACGCCCCTTATGAACTTGGATGCAAAAATCCTTAATAAAGTGCTAGCAAATCGTATTCAAAAACTTATCAAGGAAATAATCCAACATGATCAAGTGGGCTTCATCCCAGGAATGCAGGGGTGGTTCAACATACGCAAAACAATTAACATAATTCACCACTTAAACAGAATCAAGGACAAAAACCATATGATCATCTCTATGAATGCAGAAAAGGCCTTTGATATATTCCAGCACATGTTTATGTTCAAAACTGTAGAGAAGATGGGGTTCAAAGGACCATTTCTGAACTTTGTAAAGGCTATATACGCTAAACCCTCAGCTAATATAGTACTAAACAGATAAAAACTGAAAGCATTTCCACTACAATTGAGAACAAGACAAGGCTCTGTGCTCTCACCACTTTTATTCAATATTGTTCTTGAAACCCTAGTTGGAGCAATTAGGCAAGAGAAAGAAATCAAAGGAATAAAAATAGGAAGAGAGGAAGTCAAACTCTCTCTTTTTGCTGTTGACATGATCCTGCATCTTGAAGATCCAAAAAGCTCCATCAGTAAACTGCTTGAACTCATAGATTTAGCAAAGTGGCAGGATACAAGTTCAACAAGCATAAATCAATAGCTTTCCTATGCACTAATAATAGTAGGACTAAAGAAGAAGTCAGGAAATCAGTCCCTTTCAATATATCTTCGAAAAAAAATAAAATACTTGGGAATTAACCTTAGAAGAGAAATCAAAGATCTCTTCAATGAAAACTATCAGACATTGAAGAATGAAATCCAAGACAACCTAAGACGATGGAAAGATGTCCCATGCTCTTGATTAGGCAGAGTTAATATAATAAAAATGGCCATTCTACTGAAAGCTTTATATAGATGTAATGCTACCCCTATAAAAATACCTATGTTGTTCTTTACAGACATAGAAAAAGCAATTCTCAAATTCATTTGGAACAATAAGAAAACAAGAATTGCCAAAACACTACTAAGCACGAAAGATAAAACAGGTGGTTTTGCCATTCCAGATCTAAAACTATACTATAGAGCCATATTACTATCAAGATAGGAAAGAAGACCAAAGGAATAGAATAGAAGACCCTGAAACAAACCCTCAAATCTTTAAACATCTGATTTTTGACAAAGGGGGACAAAACATTACATGGAGAAGTGAAAGCCTCTTCAACAAATGGTTCTGGATAAACTGGAGAGCCACTTGCAGAAAGTTGAAATTAGAACCATATCTTTCTCCTTACACGAGAATCAAATCAAAATGGATCAAGGAGCTAGGAATTAAACCAGCTACCTTTGCAAATGATAGAAGACAAAGTAGGACCAACACTTCAGCATTTGGGAGTAGGCAAAGACTTTCTCAACATGTCTCCAAAAGTGAAGGAAGTAAAGTAAAAAATCAGTGAATGTGATACCATAAAGCTAAAAAGGTTTTGTACTGCCAAGGAAATAATCAAGAGGTTTCCTACGGAAATGGAGAGAATCATGGGCTATGATTCTTCTGACAAGGGTCTCATATCCAGAATCTGAAAAATCCTCAAAAATTTCAACTACAAAAACACTAAAAGCCCAATTAATAAATGAGCTAAAGAGCTAAATAGAGACTTCTCATCAGAGGACATTGATCAAGCCAATACATACATGAGAAAGTGCTCTAAATCTCTAGTAATCAGAAAAATGCAAATGAAAACCACATTAAGATATCACCTTAAACCAGTCAGAATGGCAAAAATGAAGAAACTAAACAATAATAGATTGCTGGAGGGGCTGTGGAGAGATAGGGACACTAACACAGTGTTGGTGGAGCTGCAGACTGGTACAGTGCCTCTGGAAAGCAGTGTGTAGAATCCTCAAGAAACTAGGGATGAGCCCACCATATGACACTGCTATTTCCCACTCCTGGGTATCTTTCCAGGGGATTTAGAAGCAGCACATTATAGTGATACAGCAATATCTATGTTCATAGCAGCTCTATTTACTATTGCTAGACTATGGAAACAACCCAGATGCCCCTCACTGGATGAATGGATCCAAAAACTGGAATTTTACACAGGAATTAGAAACAATGATATTCTTCCTCCTCCTCCTCCTCCTCCTCCTCCTCCTCCTCCTCCTTTTTTTCTTCTTCTTCTTCTTCTTCTTCTTCTTCTTCTTCTTCTTCTTCTTCTTCTTCCTCTTCTTCTTCTTCTTCCCTCTATCTCTTTCTCCCTCTGTTCTCTACCATGTGAGACAGTTATGTACAAGTCATGAAGACTTAATACCCTAACCTCAGACTTCTACCTTTCAAAACTTTGAGAAATAAATTTCTTTTGTTTAAGCTACCAAGTCTGTGATATTTTATGATATGAGTTCAAACTGACTAAGATATCTGGGGAGCTGTACAATACTGATGCCTCTATTCAAACTCAATCATACCCTAATGCAAGTATTGGACCAAACAAAATAAAAGTTTATGGTAGCTCCAACAATACTAAATTGACAGATATTGGTAGGGGCTTGAAAAACCATTTATTTGAATTGATGCTACACAGACAGATACACATAAAATTTTACTTTATCACAAACAGCACTGTCTTATAACATGGGCTGTCAAACTATGACTCACAATCCAAATTCAGTTCACCAAGTTTTTAAAATAAAATTTTATTGGAACATGACCACATTACTTCACTTTTTGTCACTGTAATGAAATACTGGAAATAGTTAAATTATAAAGAGTAAAAGCTTTTTTTAGCTAAAAGTTTTTGGTCTACGATCAACTTGTTCTGTTACTTTCAGCCTGCTACAAGGCAGCACATCATGGAAAGAAATTGCAGCAGAACAAAACCACTAATCTCATGGCCTGGAAGCAAGGAAAGAAGAAGATACCAGGGTTCCACAAAATCTTTTCAGGCCATGCTCCAATAACCTATGAGCTTCACAGCAGGCCCCACCACCTAAAAGTTCCACTACCTCCCAATAGTGCTACCCTGGGGAAAAAGCCTCTAGTGCCTGAGCCTCTGAGGGGCATTCAAGATCCAAACTGTAGAAATGATCATGTCTACTGGTTTACATCTTGGATTCAAATCAGTGAAGCAGCCAGAGGAGCAAGGGGTGATGGTTAGAGGGTGCACGTGAGATGGTGACTTCAGAAGTGGTCCACTATGGAGAAATGACAGTGTCCAGTGTGTAGCTCTGAAACAGGTTGAAGTGGAGGGAGGTGAAGAGCTCTTAAGAAATCAAGGAAGATATCTGAAGAATGGGAGAGGGAATTAAGTGTGCACAGTGCACAGGGCCCGGTTCTTCACATGTGGTCACAGCACAATGAATGGGTTGACCTTCCTTTTAAAATGTGCTACATAGAATTGAGAAAATATTCCAGTTATGGCCTGACTGGTCAAGAGTGAAGGGGAGCTCGGGAGCCAAGATGGCGATCTGAAGAGAGATGGCTTCCCCAGTGGCTCCAAAACTGGGTGGGAAATCCCCAGATCTTCTCCAGTATTTTGAGGTGTGTTTGGGGTACTTGCATCTTGATACCCCAGTCCTAATTTGTTCAGTGGATTTGAGGAGCAGAGACTTGGGGGAAACGAGTGGAGAAAAAGAGGGATTATTTCCGTCTGAGATGGGATGCGGTGCTTGTCCGTCATTGTTCATATTGGGTGTGGAGTGGGGTTGGTGTCCAACAGTTGGGGAGCACATCGCCATGGAGAAGCCTCTGCAATTGCAAATTCACATCCCACACTTACACTCCATCTGGCAGTGAGATCATTGTCTGGAAGCTGCCCACAGACAAGCCTAGTAGAGCAGGCTGTCTGGCAGCAGCAGCAGCAGCAGTGTGAGAACAAACCACCCTCCATTTTTAATGCTCTAGGAGGCTTCCACTCTCTGGACCAGGGGCAGCTCTCCCTGGGACTGCAAAATAGGCTCTGAAAACTGCAACTGGAGTGAGCCGAAGAACACAAGCTGACCTGTGAAGAGAAGGCCTGGGACAAGCCCTGCCTCCACTTTGCGTAGGGATTTTTGAGTTTTTGGAATAAAGAGGAGTATTGCTCAGCCTTAGCCACCCCCACCCCAGCCAGAAGGATCACATCACAAGTTAAATGCACTGAATCCTTTGCCGCAGCACAACAATCATAGGAGTCAGTTTCAGCAACCACCAGCAGAGGGAGCATTAAAAATATCTCATAAGACTTTTGACTTTCAGATCCCCTGGAAGACCTAACTAAAAGACACTGCCTCTGAAAACCATATGGACAGTGAACATCTCTTCTCAAAGGGATCAGAGACACTCTTACTGACTATGGTTCCAAGTTTTTATTATTAAAATTTTTTTTATTTTTCAACCCTCTTTTTTGTATATGCATACATATTTTAATGTTTTTTTTCTTTGTTTCTCTCCAGGTCTTGATGTGTATTAGTGAAATAACTGCAAAAGTTTATTGGTTCATGGTCATATAAAAATACTAGCTATTTTTTATTTCCCTGTTCTTTTAATTTTGGGGGGTTTTCTATCCCCCTTTTTTCTCTTTTCTTTAAAAAAGTTTGTTTGTTTGTTTTTATGTTTCTTTCTTATTTTCTTCCCTTCTCTCTATTGTCTCTCTTGTTCCCTCTTGTTTATCCTGTCTATCCTTGACCTCCCTCCTGAGAAGAGGGATTCTGGTCAGTGCACAAAATATTTGAAGTTTATTGTGTCTAACAAGCATAATTCTCCGGGGGGGGGGGACTTCTTCCCTTAAGTGATTACCCAAATCTTAGTAATACCTCTTTAAACCTTCCTATATTAGGCCACAGTTATCTTAGATTCTCTCTGAATCTCTATTTTCTTTTCTTCTTTCTTTCTTTCTCTTTTTTAAAAATTTCTTTTCTTTTCCTTTTTTTCCCTTTCTATCGAGTTGCCTTTATTTCTACAGCAAATCCTTTAAATCCTCCACTTTCTCAATGTCTACAATTAGTCAATACAAATAATCTCCTCTTTAAATTTCACTTCAATTACCTTCACTCTCTGACTCCCAATTACTTCATACCGTTCAGCCCCCACCATTAAGGCTCCACAATGCTGTGATTGTTAATCTGATTAACACTTTTATGTTTTTGAAGTTTGACAAATGTGATAGTTAAATACTAGTGTTACCAAAAATATTGATTATCACTACCATTAATTTCATAGGCTGAATTCAAAAGTCTATTATAGTCTATTCTAAATAACCAATTTAATACTGTTTATTGTAAGCTTTGATTGTATATATTGACAGCCTTCTATTAGCACATGAGGTGTTGGGTACTTTTAAGGGTAATTAACAGTTTACATTAAAGAAGTTAGAATACTGAACTCAAGTTTCCTTACAATACCCCATCCCAAGTAAGGGACTGGACAAAATTCCCAATTAAACAGCTTAGTCCTTAAGGGTAGGGGGAGAAGAACCCCTGAGTCCTATATTGATTCCACAAAGGGATTTCCTGTCAAATTAGTGAGATGAATCTGTTCAGATATGAGTAATCAAACTCAAAGAGGTTCACATCAATCCCACAACTCCCCTAGTAAGAGGGCTATGGCAGAGAACCGGGATGAAAATCTAGAACAATTTATCAATGATTTAATAACAAAAAGGAACAACTAATTTAAAGAAGAGAAAATGATGGGAATCAATGAGAAAACTCAAGAGTTGAGAAAGTCAATCACTAAAGAATTCACTATTCTCAAAAAGGAAATATCAGATCTAAAATCTGTAGTCAATGACATGAAAGGGACCATGGAAGAATTTAATAATAGACTAACTTCAGTAGAAAACGGAACCTCTGCTATTGAAGAAAGAACATCGGACAAGGAGGACAGGCTGACTAAGCATCAGCGCACTGATGACAAAGAAGTAAAACAACTAAGAGAACACGACCATAATTTTTAAAATGTCTGGGATGAAATAAGAAACAATCGGAGAGTGATTGCGACACAGGAAGAAACTGAGGCAAAGGGGAATGGTATGAGGAACAATCTCAAGGAAATCGTGAAAGAAAACTTTTCTCACATAAAAATAGAATCAGACATGCTCAAACAGGCAGCTTACAGGGCACTCAATAGGCCTAATCAAATGAGAAACTCACCAAGACACATCATATTCAAAATGTACCACAGGGATACCAAGGAAACAATATTAAAAGCAGCAAGGGAGAAATGTCAAATCACATTCAGGAGTAAACCAATAAGAATTGTCTGTGACTTTTCAACCCATACTCTGGAGGCAAGAAGGTCTTGGAAAGATATTTTTCAACGTTTGATTGACCATAACATGCAGCCAAGAATTCTATACCCAGCAAAACTCAGCTTCAAATTTAATGGAGAAATAAGAACTTTTCATGATAAGACAAAACTGGCAGCCTTCGTAAACAGAAAACCTGCCTTACAAAGAATTCTCAAGTAAACACTCCTGACAGAAGAAAAAGTAATTGAAAGCCAAAACCCACAATCAAGGAAATTCAGGAAAAGTATCATCCATCAATAACCAACCAAGACAACCACAGAACTAGCTAAATAATATGCAATGACTATGAACCAACTGCACACTTCTATTTTAACACTGAATGTGAATGGTTTAAATGCACCACTCAAAAGACACAGACTAGGAGACTGGATCAAAAAACAAAATCCAACAATATTCTGCCTACAAGAAACTCACCTAACAGGCAATTACATCCAAAGTCTAAGGGTGAAAGGATGGAAAAAAAAATCTCCCATGCATACAGCCCAAGAAAGCAAGCTGGCATTGCAATACTAATATACAACAAAGTTGATTTCAAACATAAATCAATCAGAAGAGAAAAGAAGGCCACTTCTTAGTACTAAAAGGAACCCTTCAACAGGAAGAAATAATCATAATTAATATTTACTCTCCAAAAAACAGTGCACCAAACTTTGTGAATAAATTGCTTCATGACATCAAACCACTCATGGACCTCATTACAATAATATTGTGAGACTTCAACACTCCTTTTCACCATTACACAGATCATCAAAATAAAAAATCAATGTAGAACTCATCAGCCTGAATAACTCTGTAAATCAAATGGACTTAACAGACATATATAGAATATTCCACCCCAAGTTAGCAGAACACACCTTCTTCTCTGCAGCACATGGATCCTTTTCCAAAGTAGATCGTATTCTGGTTCATAAAGATAATCTCAGCAAATATAAAAAGTAGATATTATTCCATATATCCTTTCAGAACACAATGCCATGACCCTAGCAATCAATAGTAAAAAATCATAAGACAAAACACACATGTTCATGGAGGTTGACTAATACCCTATTAAATGAAGAAAGGATCCAAGAAGACATGAGAGAAGAAATCCAAAAATTCTTAGAAGAGAATGAAAATGAGAACACAACATATCAAAACCACTGGGGCAGCATGAAAGCATTCCTAAGGGGAAATTTTATAACACTGAGTGCCCATATTAAAAATGAAGAGTGATCCCAAATAAATAAACTTATGCTCCATCTCAAAGCCCTTCAAAAGGAAGAACAATCTAACCCCAAAGCCAGCAGAAGACAGGAAATAAACAAGATCAGAGCTGAAATCAATGAAATTGAGAACACAAAAAAACAATAAAAAGAACTGATGAAACAAAGAGCTGGCACTTTGAAAAAAGAAACAATATAGATATACCCCTAGAGAATCTCACTAAAAGAAGAAGAGAAATGAAGCAAATCAGTAAAATCTCCAATGAAAAGGGAGTGATCACCACTAACTCCATGGAAATCCAACGAATTATAAGATCATATTTTGAAAATCCATACTCCTCCAAACTTGGAAATTTGAAGAAATGGATAAATTTCTAGACACATACAACATCCCTAAATTGACATAGGATAATATTGAATTCCTAAACAACCCAATCACAGGCACTGAAATCCATATTGTAATTAAAAGTCTACCAAAGAAGGAAAGCCCAGGACCTGATAGCTTCCCCACTGATTTTTACCACACTTTTGAGAAAGAACTAACACCTCTCCTAATTAAGTTATTTCAAAAATTGAAAAGGAGGGAACTCTCTAATTCACTTTTTATGATGCAACCATAATTCTGATACCAAAACCCAACAAGGATACATCAAAAAAAGAAAACTACAGACAAATATCCCTGATGAACCTGGATGCAAAAATCCTTAATGAAGTCCTAGCCAATCGTATTCAAAAACTTAGCAAGAAAATAATCCATCATGATCAAGTGGGCTTCATCCCAGGTATGCAGGGCTGTTTCAACATATGCAAAACAATTAACATACTTCACCACATAAACAGAATCAAGGACAAAAACCATATGATCATCTCTATGGATGAAGAAAAGGCCTTTGATAAAATTCAGCACTATTTTATGCTCAAAACTCTAGAGAAGTTAGGGTTAAAAGAACTTTTCTGAACTATGTATAGGTTATATATGCTAAACCCTCATTTAGTCTAATACTAAATGGAGAAAAGATGAAAATATTTCCACTAATCTCTATAACAAGAAATGGCTGTTTGCTCTTAACACTTTTATTCAGTATTGTTCTTGAGACTCTAACAGGGGCAATAAGGAAGAGAGGAAGTTAAACTCTCCCTTTTGCTGATGATATGATCCTATATCTGAAAGATCCAAAAAACTCCATCAGTAAATGGCCTGAATTATAGACAGATTTAGCAAAGTGGCTGGTTACAAGATGAACACCCATAAATTAGTAGCTTTCCTACACATCAACAATAAAAGAGCAGAGGAAGAAATTAGGATATCAGTCCCATTCACAATATCCTCTAACATAATAAAATACTAGGGAATTAACATAACAAGGGAAGTCAAAGATCTCTACAGTGAAAACGATCAAGCATTGAAAAATGAAATCTAAGATGACCTAAGAAGACAGAAATATATTCATATTCCATGCTCTTGGTTAGGCAGAATCAATATAATAAAAATGGACATTCTACCAAAAGCTCTATATAGATTCAATGCAATCCCCATTAAGATACCAGTGTCATTCTTTACAGAGATAGAAAAGGGAATTTTAAAATTCCTTTGGAACAATAAGAAACCCACATTAGCCAAAACACTACTAAGCAAGAAAAAAGAAACAGGCAGTTTTGCTATACTAGATCTAAAACACTGCTATAGAGCTGTGTTAATAAAGACAGCATGGTACTGGTATCAAAATAGAAATTAAGATGAAAGGAATAGAATAGAAGACCCTGAGACAAGCCCACAAATCTTTAAACATCTGATTTTTTACAAAGGGGGACAAAATATTACATGGAGGAGAGATAGCCTTTTCAACAAATGGTGCTGGACAAACTGGACAGCCACTTGCAGAAAGTTGAAATTAGACCCATATCTTTCTCCTTACACGAGAATCAAATCAAAATGGATCAAGGAGCTAGGAATTAAACCAGCTACCTTGCAACTGATGGAAGACAAATTAGGTCCAACTCTTCAGTATTTCAGACTAGGCAAAAACTTTCTCAACATGTCTCCTAAAGTGAAGGAAGTAAAATAAAATAAAACAGTAATTGGGATGTCATAAAGCTAAAAAAGCTTTGGCACTGCCAAGGAAATAATCAAAAGAGTCAAGATGTTTCCTACCAAATTGGAGAGACTCATGGACTGTGATTCTTCTGACAGGGGTCTCATACCCAGAATCTACAAAATCCTCAAAAATCTCAACTTCAAAAACACAAACAACCCAATCAATAAATGGGCCAAAGAGCTAAATAGAAACTTCTCAACAGAGGACATTGATCAAGCCAAAGAATACATGAGAAAGTGCTCTAAATCACTAGTAATCAGAGAAATGCAAATGAAAACTACATTTAAGATATCACCTCACAATCGGCACATGACAGCGACACAGCAATATCTATGTTCACAGCAGCTCAATTTACAACAGCAGAATTATGGAAACAACCCAGATGTCCCTCACTGGATGAATGGAACCACAAACTGTGGTACATATTTACCATGGAATTTTACACAGCAATTAGAAACAATGATATTGCAGCCTTTGAAGGTAAATGGATGGCTATGGAAGAAATTATGCTGAATGAAGTCACATAACACAGAGAACCAAGGGTCGAATGTCTTCACTCATCTGTGGTGGCAGGAGCTAAATCCTAGTCATTGAGAAAGGAGTCCAATTCTCATGTTTTAAATCTGGATAAGGTGAAATGACATACAACCTAAGACATTCATAGAGATGTATTGGGAAGGGGGGTGGAGGGATAAGGGAGGGTAATTGGGGGATCTTGGGGATTAACCTAATTTTCCAATTTTATATATATTATATTATTTTGTTAGAAGCTGGTTTTATTGTTCAACAAATAAATTTCTTAATTAAAAAAAAGAGTGAAGGGGATCTCAACTTCCTCTGTGGAAAGCACATGTCCCTGGTTGGTGGAGACTAAGCCCAACATGATGCCAGAGAAAAGAATTAGTGGTAAACAACTCTGTAAGGGGCCCAGCTGGCTTGTAAAAGAATTGGTGGTAAACAACTCTAAGAGGCCCAGCTGGCTTGTAATTAGCAAAATGCCTGACCACATGACTAAGCTATTTGGCTGCTCATTTGTTACAATTGGTTGAATGTGTTTGCACTGTATCCCTATTGGTTGTTGTAACAGATAAATACCCAGCATATGGAGACAGAGATGACACTAGTGAGAGGAGACCTTCCCATGCAGGCAGCAGAAAGGATACAGAGACAGAGTAGTAGCCACTAGACAGAGAAGCAGCAGCATCAGAGACCGAGGAGAGCAGCAGAAGAAGCTGAGACAGAGAAGCAGCAGCAGCAGAGGCAGAAGAAGAAAACCTAACATGCAGGAAGTAAGAGGAAGAAAAGCCTCAGCAGTAGAAACAGAGCGGTGGTAGAAACAGGGACTCTAGTGTGGCAGTAGAAACAGGGACTCTAAAGAGAGAAAATGTGAATAGCCTTGACACTAAATGTAAAAGCCTTCCCTTTAGTGAAGACGAAGGAGATGTAAAAGCCTCTAGTGAGAGGAGATGTACATTTTAAGGCCTTCCCTCTGAAAGAGAGACGGCACAGAAGGAAGCGCTTGGAGGTCTTTAGCCATGGTAAAGGGAGAAATGAAGCGCTTGGAGAACTCAGGGCCAGTGGGTGTGCTTCATTCCCAGTCAACCTCCGAATGAGAGCTGTCTGGCCCTGCTGGCTGGGACCGGACACCTGGTGCAACCACAGATCTATGTGCTAACTTTCAAGACATGCCTCCCTTTATCGGCTCATACAGAAGTGGGCAATCAGCTACAACCACCAGAACTGTCTATATACATAACAGCAATTGAGTAGCTATAATGGACAAAATTATCTGCCCAAGTACATGTAAATTGAACGGCCTCATGGGAGGAAGGGTTGTTGTGCTAGTTTTCCAGGGCCACCCTACTGGAGTTCCTCAGTCTAGGGGGCTCAGTCAATGGAACTTTAAAATCTTGGAGTTCTCAGGGCTACAAGTCAAAAATCAAGGTTTAGCAGATCTGTATCAATGCCTAGGCCAATCTCCTTGATTTGTAGAGAGCCACCTTCTCCCTTTGTCTTCATGTGGCATATTTCTATGTGCACATGTCTGTATCCAAAACTTTTCTTCTTATAAATGAATAAGAATAGTGAGTGATCAGGCAATCAGGGCAGTTAAGGTCTTGTTCATTAAAGACTGTACGGTGAGTCTAACCTGTAGAAACATTAATGGACATCATACAGACCTTTTTCAAAGATGAAACTAGATTCTTCAACATGAATGACACCAGTCATATTGTATTGGAGTCCACATTCAAGTTTCATTTTAACTTAACTGCCTCTTCAAAGATGGATCACCAAATATAGTCACATTCTGAGGTTCTGAAGGCTTTGATTTTAACATTTGAATTTTGGGGTACACAATTTAGCCCATAACAATTTTGAATGAAAATTCCATTTCTCAAATATTGGAAATTTGTCAAGGCTTCTTGTCCTATTTTAACATGGTAGAAATGCACAAACAAGGAACTGGAGCTGTAGCTCTCTTGTTATGGTGCTTTCCTGCAGTGTGCGAGGATGCAAGTATGTACCCTAGCACCACATACACAATGAAGTGTTGGAACAACAGAAACCACATGAAAAACTAAATGAAATTTATTATCTTTCTCTCTCTCTCTCTCATTGTCCCTCTATCTTAAAAAAAAAGAAAGAAAAGAAAGAAATGTCCAAACAAGGGGGCTAATGAGGTGGCTCAGTGATAGAACACTTGCCTGGCATACATGAGGTCCTGGGTTCAATCCCCAGCACCACATACACAAATAAAGGGAAAACAAAAACCAGAAGAAAAAAATCCACTTCCTCTCTCACTTTCTCTTGAAGAAGAAGAAGAAGAAGAAGAAGAAGAAGAAGAAGAAGAAGAAGAAGAAGAAGACGACGACAGAAGGGGCTGGATCAGTGGCTCAGCACTTACCTTGCTTACCTGACATGCGTGAGTACGCAAGTTCTAACCCCAGTATCATGTACACAACAAGATGTCTGAGCAATGACAGCCATGTGTAAAGCTAAATAAAATTGTATTTCTTTTTCTCTCACTGTCCATGTCTCAGAGAGAGAGAGAGAGAGAGCGAGAGAGAAGAAAAGAAATGCCCAAAATTTGAAAGCTGAGAGAACACAAACTGAGCTTCAGTAACATAATAAGAGATTGGACCTCTTCATACCAAAGAAGGGTGTTTCTAAAGAAGTAATCACTGGGTGAAGAAGTAAATATTAATCCTGTTTACTGAAAATAAAATGTGTAAATTATTGAGTCTAACAAACAAAACAAGACAAAGAAACTCCATGATATGGAAAGTGATTTTTGTATGTTTGGGGCTGGGTTAGTGTTCTGCCATGCATTTATCCTTAGGACATGAGTACAGGTGTGTCTCTGTGGAGTGTCAGTTCTGGAGGAAGCCCTGAAACTGAGCTACTGAGCTGCTGCCACCACCCTGCAGATAAGTCCATAAGCCTTTGGACTTCCTCTTACAGATGTGTTGAGACTTCCTGTTAGACCTGTTGGGTTGACTGCACTAAGTCATCAGGATACTCTCATCTGTCACACACTTGCAAGGGGACATAAGGATGGGAAGGAAAAAATAATAGTTCTTGAACATCAGGTACTAGTAGGCTCTGTGATACTTGGTTTGCATTCATGAGTTTTCACACAATATTCACTCAAGATTAAGATGTGTCCCTTGTCATCCCCATTTTACAGATTGATATGTCCCTTGTCATCCCCATTTTACAGATTGATATGTTTGTTACCCAGACCCTGGCCAGGGAGTTGACTCTGGGTAAGGGACTGAATCCAACAGGCTGGATTCAATCACCAGCCTATAATGGGAGTAATGGTTAAAAAAAATCCCAAATATTTCTTTTTCTGTTTCACCCGAAGCAGCAAGGGCAGTCGGAACTTGCTCGAAGGGAAAGAAATGAAGGTTCTGAAACAAAGTTAGTTTCCAATCAAACAAATAACACAACAATATCAAGGACCTGCTCCTGCTTCTGTGTTCCTTTCCTCCAGAGCCTGAAGGCACAGAAGTGCCGCATCCCTCCCCCTCCGCCAGCGGGGTGGGGAGTCATAGCCAAATGTCGCCACTAGGGGGCGCGTGTCTGCTGGGTGCCAGAAGCTCGGCCCTGGGGGATCCCAACAGGCTGGGTTGGATGGCCCGTACCGGGTGGGAGTACAAGAAAAACAACATAAAAAGAAAAATAAGTTTATTCGCAGTTTGGTCAAATAGGGAAAACCCCTAACCTGCTTTTCCCAAACCCACAGAAGTGTTGGGATTAAATGGAGAAGGACAAAATCAGGGGACCAAAACATGCATTTGTGCCAGGCTGTGTGGGGTTGCAAATCTAGTTTGTAAGTCCTGCAGAAGTTCTCCCTAGGCTTTGGGGGACAGTTTCTAGTTCAGCTTGCCCTCACAGCATGAGATGATTGCCTGAAGGAAGCTAAGAAGGAGAAGGAGTTAGCAGGACAGTGGCTAGGTCTTCTCTCACCCCAGGAGGACAGTTGTAGCAGCTGTCACTGGCTGAGGATCAAAAAGCGCAACTGACCCACCTGAAGTTCAAGGTGGAGGCAGCAGAAGTAGGATTCAGATTTAGATTTTTCTAAAATCAAAAAAATGAAAAGGGCTGGAGATGTAGCTCAGTGGTAGAGTACTCCTGGGTTCAATCCCCAGTACAAACGAACAAACACATAACCTATCAATACTTTTTTTAAAAGAGAGAGAGAGAGAAGAGAGAAAGAGAGAATCAATTTTTTATTTAATTTTTCACATGGCTCTAGTTGCTCTGATATTTTGTTGTGCAGGTGGTGCTGGGTTTTAACTCCTGTCTTGGTGCAAGCAGGGCAATCACTGTAATCATGGAGCCACCATTCCAGCCTCAATACTTTTGATTAAATCTACCAAATGGCTCTCCACTAGTGTTGTCCCATATGGTATGTACTGGCTGTTTGTGACTCTTTTAATTCAAATTAATTGAAATAAAATATGATTTAACATTCAGTTCTTGAGTCACACTGGGGATAGCACCTGTGCTCCACAGCCACATGTGGCTGGTGGTTCCCCTTGGACAATGTGGATACAGAACACGCCCTCCCCATTCAAAATTCTGTTGATCAGTGCTGACCTAGAACTAACTGAGCCTGTTGTCATTTAACCATTTAATCACTTCTGTGAATCTTTCATTCACAAGATCTTTTGCAGCAAGCAATAAAGACATGTAGATTGAAAGTTGAAAATGTCTTTCTTGGACTAGGCAGGATGCTTTACATATTTGGGGTAAATGTCCCTGTTGGGTATGTGTCTTAAAATATATCCCACAACTTTATTTCTACTTTCTTAATGAGATCTTTCACAAAGTGAAGTTATTATTTTTTTAAGCAATTGAGTTAGGGTAGTTGATTAAAAAAATAGCTGGCATAAATACGTATAAATTGAGATGCCACATGGGAAGAAAGGTGGTGAATGAGAATTCCATTTTCCTCACACTGGAAACCTTGTAAAATTCAGTTACTCAGTTGAGCTGTAACATGTGGTCAGGACAATGAAGATATAGAATATCCCATCATCACTGGAAGCTGCATTGGACGGTGCTGGTCTAGAACTAAGCCCTGATAGAACTTAATAGGAAAATTACATAATCACTTCTGTGGTTCATTCATCAGCAAGACATTTTGCATGAATTAATTTAGAATGCAGATATATATATATATATACATATATATATATATACACACACACACACACAAGTGAAATCTTTGTGTGTTTTATTTTAAAAAAGAAAAAAAGAAAAAACTACAGCACCCTGCATTCCAGGTAGTCTCCTATCAAAGCACTAACTAGGCCTGACTCTGCCTAGCTTTTGAGATCAGCCATGATTGTGTGTCCAGTATGGTATGATGTATGTGCTATTTAAATGTGTAATTTAGAATCCTTTTTTTTATGACATGTACATATTGTAGAGGGCATATAGCATAAGTGTACAATTTAACAAATCATTATAAAGTGAATCTCTATGTAAGCATTGCTCCAATTTGAGAAACAGAACATTGGGGCTGGAGATGTCCTTGCTGGGCATGTGCAAGGACCTGGGTTCCACCCCCAGCACCACATATATGCAAATAAGTGAAGGAAAAACAAAATACAGAGAAAAATTTAAAAATGAACAAATGAACACTTTTTCTCTTAAAGAAAGGAAGAAAGAAATATAACATTGCCTGTCCTCTAGACTCCCACATTCAGAATGTCCCTTCCTGGTCCTTGTTCCCTTTTCCCTCCAGAGATAACCACTTCGCTGACTTAGGTAATTGTTACTTTCCTTTATAAATTTACCACCAATGGATGCATCATTAAGCCACAAGAGTTTAATTTTTTTTGTAAAATTTTGCATAAATTGAATCATAAAATGGGAATTTTGTCCTGCTATTGATGACCCTTTAGGTTGTGTCCTATTTTTAACTATTACAGACCTTTTCTTCCTCTGAAAGAAAAATAGGCTTTTCTTTCCTGTCAAAATGAGATGTGAATGAGACTGGGGCTAGTGACAATTTACAAACACTTTTGTCCATGGCCAAAGTAAGCATACATTCTGTATTTGGGCCTAGCACTCTGATGAGTGTGTGGAACTGAAATAAAATAAAAGTTTCCCAAGAATACTCCACTCACTATGTGCACTGCACTCTGATACTTTCCTTTATATTCTCTTCTGGTCTAGTTCCATTTAAAGAATATTTCTCATTGTGTCTCACTCAATTGATAGGGAATCCATTAATAGTTCACAGCACACAGGTGGAAGAATTCTGGAATAGAAGCTACAAACAACATACCAACCCTAGGTAGTAGGGCACTTCCAAAATAACTTTCCACAGTTGCCATGAGTACCCATGTTTCAGGCCAATAAAATCAAGCAAGCAGTGAAACAAAACCTTCAGGGAAACCTGCTGCTTCCTGTCTCTTCATCAGAGCTGGGCCTACAGCTCCCAGGTGAAGCTACAGGAGTGGGCTGCTGACTGTGCTCTCAAGGGAAATAGCCTTCCTGGGCACCTCAGGCCCTAGAAGGGGCTTGCACAGCCCTCTCCCAGGCTATAGGAGAGCTGTCCCCTTCCCTCACCTCTCAGAAGAAAATTTCTTTCTTTGTGAGTCCTTTTCAGAGTTGGCCTTTCTCAGGGTTTGGAGTATAACTGAGAATTCAGAGGAGCCAGACCACAGCTCTGAATCAAGAGACAGGCTGCACCTGTTTGCTTCATGTTCCCCCCCATGTCCTCCAAGTCCACCTGGCTTCTATAGACAATGTCATATTCCAGGCCAAGTGCTTGGTTCCTGGGCTGATGCGCCTCTCTGGGTAGTGGGCACTGTTGAGGTAGAAAAAGTTAGGCAGTTCAGTGTAGGCAGAACAATGTGGGTTGATAAGGAGAAAATTAACTGATGGTCATCTTTCCTGAGAGGGCAAAGACATCCCCCAATGCTAATAAGGGTCTGACAAGATAGACCCAGATGCGGACACTCCTTGCTGCTAAGTAAGGGACCACTTTCTTTCTGTTGGCACCTAAGGCATGAATCAAAGACTGGATTAGAATTCCCTGTGCCTGTGTTCTAGGTATGGGGCAGGGAAGCAGTGACCAATCCAGGAGAAGACATTATATAAAAAGGTCAAACCTCACTGCCTCATCGGCTCTGTCCTCTTCCTCCACTCTGGGGGAAGTCTACTCTTTTCCCTATGCTTTACTTTCTATAATAAAAATTGTCTACTACACTTGCCTCAGTGTCCCTCGGTTTCATTCTTTAACTGTGAGAGGACATGAACCCCACATCCACATCACCAGCATCACTCTGGGGCCTCTTTCCACCTGGCTGGAGGTGTAAACTGAGGAGAGGGGCAGATCACATTGCCATGTGTGATTTCTCTGCAGAGGTATGAGTTGGGGGTGAAGGGGAGTGACTTCTGGAACCTGTGGGGTGGGGTGGGGGGGTTGGCACTGCTGTACTTTCAGCCGCTGGAATAGGGACACTAGGAGGCCCTCTAGGGAGTGGGAGGTTAAGGCGCAGGTTTTGAAAGGCTGCCTGGTCCATCCTGTCTGTTCCCCTAAATGAGCGGCTACATGACCTTGACCGAGTACTTAACCTAAGTTAAACTTCTACTTCTCAGCCTGTTCTGAGGATCAAATGGGGTGATGCCTGTGAATGCCAAAATGCCTGGCCCATTGCTAGGGCTCCTTAATGAAAGCTGCTGTTATTAACACATTGCTGACCCTAGCACATGGGGTGCAGGACATGGTGAGGGGTAGAGTCCTAGGCAGTGGCCTCCGGAAGGCAAATGCAGCACAGACCACCTGGGAGCTGCTGTGGAAGACATCATGACACTGAAACTCACCCTACCTGGGTGGGCCAACATGAGCAGGTTTATCTGTTGGGCACCCTAGCCTCTCAGACAATAGGGCTGAGAAGAGCTCTGAAGCCAGGGCAAATGCACTGTGGCTACAGAGCTGCGGACCTGACCACTGTGGCCTACCCTGGGTTTGCAGGGGACAGCGTTAGTGGCCAGCTCAGTGCTCACCCTTCTGGCCTCTCCATGTTTCTAATACCTAGTGGTTTGGTCTTTACTTCTCCAAGCCCTTTAAGGCGGCTGTTTTTAAAGGCATGATTTCTGGCCATCACCTTGGAGGTGGCCAGTGAATGGGCAGTGACTGGGGAGGAGCAGATTTAAAGTGTTACTGCAGTTTTGAAAGGTCACAGTGGACAAAGAGCGCATTTGAGGAGGGAGTTATCTGCTTAATAGAGGTGAGTCGGCAGCATGAGGGAGACGTGGAGGGAAAGAAATGGCGAGTCACAGAATAGGAAGAGCACACAAGCAGACATTTGAAAGTTTGCATCTTCCAGAGCTGAACTGGGGGCCCAGAGGTCCCCAGTGCAAAGGCGGGGCCCGATCTGCGCCTGGCTAGGGTACCGCAACACCTGCTGCTCAGGGAGAGTGTGACAGCCGAGGGATCTTTCTGGAATTGAGCAATGCCATGGAACGAGGGTGAACAGACTGAAAAAGTCAAATATTAAGACGTAGTGCTTTTCCACGCATGTGCAAATACACCCTCGAGGAGTAGTAGCCAGAGAGCAAATGTAAGATCATCATGAAAGAAGAAACAAATTCCTTTGTTGTGCTTTTGGGACTGGGTCGCACCATTTGGCCTAAGCTTCTTCAAGGGATCTTTCCGGCTCAGCCTCCCCAGTAGCTGGGACCTCAGGTCCAGCCCCCCATGCCCAGAAAATCCATTCCAATTTCATAGCTGACACATATGGACACTGTGCCAGGCACTCATGTAACTGCTACATGTGTTGTGTCCCTATTAGTCCTCACGGCCACTTCCTGAATGCTGTTTTACATCTGTGGAAAAAGGAACAGAGAGGTCAATATACTTCACCCAAAATCACTGAGCAAGGGATTGATGGTCCTGAAACTTTCACCCAGGCATCTCACAGCCCAGTGCACACATGTGACATGCAAAGGAAGTGAGAGATGGTGAATTTCAAAGATTTGAACAGTAAACAAATAGGGAAAAGAGCTGGACTCACAGAGAAGACATGGACACAATTTATCCTCATGTGAATCAATCCACAAATATCTCCTGATCCCCTACTAGGTGCTCTCTCCTACACTAAGCATTGTGGGTCTGTCAGCCAGACACAGGAGATAGTCCCTGCCCTGAAGGAGGCCACAGGCCAGTTGGGGTGATCCAACACACATGTAGGAGCCATCAGAAGTCACCATGGAACTTCACAGAGGCCTGTCTTGAACAGCGGCCAGAGGAGGCTAGGAACAGAGGAATCAGGAGGCAGTGGTTACTGAGGCCACGGACCAGGTTGCAGGGGGTGTGAGATTTAACATAAGCAACATCAGGTCCACAGGAGCATCTGGAAATCCAAAGAGCCTTAAGGAAAGGATGTGGACTTCACAGTGGAGTGAATACTGTCAGGAGAGGGGCATTACTGATGGATAATAAACAGTTTAAGTAGTCTCCTGCACTTTTTTTTTCACATGGCCTAAGTTGCTCAAACACTCAGTTGCGTACATGGTGCTGGGGTTTGAACCCGGGTCCTCGTGCTTGCCAGGCAAGCGCTGAAACCTCTGAGCCACCGCTCCAGCCCTCTCCTGCACTTTCATTTCACTATTTTATTATCATACTCCAAAGCACACCAGAAGTGAATTTTCAGGACTTCCCACGACAAAACATTGCTTTTTTTTCTTTTTTTTAAAAAGAGAGGAACAGTGAGAGAGAAACAATTTTTCTTTAGTTTTTCATGTGGCTTTTGTTGCTCTGACACTTCTTTGTGTACATGGTGCTGGGGTTTGAACTCATGTATTTGCACATGCTGGGCAAGCTCTGTAAACACCAAGCCACCCTCCAGCTCCAAATCATTGCTTTTTTTATAGCTTCTTCATCTTTGTGTAACCCAAGAAAAGAGATGGGTTGAATGCAAAGAAGGACAGGGCCTCATGGGGAGAGAAGAGCTCTGTGGATAAGAGCACAGACTTTAGAGTTATCTAGAGTCAAGTCACTTCTTAGCATATGACCGCTGTGTTTTTAGGCAAATTACTAAACCTCTCTGTGCTTGCTTCCTCATTAGGCTGTAGTCAGGATTAAGATGCTTTAATTCCTGTAAAGCCCTCAGAACAGAGCCTCAGAATCAGTGAACTGTTCTTATATAGTTGCAATAATCCTATCTTAAAATTCATATGAGTTAGAAGAATCAAGAGACTGGGGTGTGGGCGATGTGGGTAGTTCTGGTTTAAGAACAAATGCAGGGTTGGAGCTGTGGCTCAGCAGTTACAGCACTTGCCGCAAACGCACAGGGACATGGGTTCAAACCCCAGCACTACACACACAATGAAGCATCTGAGGCATCTGATCTGCCTGGAATGGGGAATGGAAGAATGTGATGTGACCCTGAATTGGAAAGGGTAATGTAGGGTTTTCCACTCAGGACTGGCAAATGCAACATATTTTGAGTTGAAGCCTCACCTTGAAAGGCAGGCTTTGTTGGGAGAGAGAACCCTTGTCCAAGTTCCCTTGCTCTCCCTTAGCACTTGAAAAACAAATTCTAGAGGGGTGAGGCCACCCTGTTCTGGCAGTGAGAGGACCCTCCTTCAGCCTGGAACCAGGACTGTGGGGAGTCATGAGGAAGTTCAAATCCATCATAGAATACAAAGCAGCTCCACCAAATTGGACACCTGAGCACAGTGTGGGAAATCAGTAATTTTGCCATGTTTAGACACTTTTTCTGGTGAATGTTCCACTGTTGATAATCCCCAGGCACATGCCTTGGCTTATGAAGGAAGATTTCTAGAACACTAGAAAGCTAGGGTGCAAATCCTCCATCTGGGTTCCACCATAGGAGATGCTAATTTAATTGATTCAAGATGTTGCCCACCAACAGCAGTTTGTAGTTGTTAGTTGTTTTTATTTTTTCCATAGTTTTATTGGTGCAGTATGGTTGTACATAACAGTGGAATTTGTTGTTACATATTCATACATGCACACAATATAAGAATATAATTTGGCCATTCATTCCCCACTATTTCCCCTTCCCTCCTCTCCTCCCTCCAGTTTTCTCTACTCTACTGATCTCCTTTCGATTTTCATGAGACCCTACACACAGAGAGACAAACCTTTCTTTTCCTTTTTCCTCTCTAGCTTCCACATATAAGATAACATGCAATTCTTGACCTTCTGAGTTTGGCTTATTTCGCTAAACATAATGGTCTCACATTCCATCCATTTTCCTGCAAATTATACAATTTCACTTTACTTTATTAGTGAATTAAACTCCCTTGTATAGAGTTACCACATTTTCTTTATCCATCCATTCATTGATTAATATCTAGGTTTGTTTCCTAGTTTGGCTATTGTGAGTTGTGTTGCTATACACATGGATATGCATGTGTTGCTAGAGTATGCTGACTTTAATTCTTTAAGATAAATACTGAGAAGTGGTACTGGTGGGTCATTTGGTGTTTCCATACCAAGTCTTTTGAGGAGCCTCCATACTGATTCCCATAGCCGTACTAATTTTCAGTTTCCTACAGTGTAAAAGTGTTCCTTTTTCTCCACATCCACTCCAGCATTCATTGTTATTTTTGTTCTTGACCATCACCAGTTTTTAAAACCCAATCTTCCTCCCCTCCTCCCCATGTGATGTCACTGGGCCTCCAACTTGGGGAAACAAGCATAGAAAATCATTCCCTGTGCTTTTCAGGACAATCTCTGAACCCAGAAATGATCAATGAGGATGAAAAGGCCTGTTCCTACTGTAAACACTTTTCCTCATTTGGAAGAAGGAAAATGCCATCCAAATAGTGGAACTTAGTTGAGCTGACATCTGTGGACGTGTTCAGCATTCTTCATTGAAAAGCAAGGGTTCAGGGTTCCCACCAGACCTAAGATCTGGAGCAGCTTTGTCTATTCTAAGACCACAAATAGGAGCCACTTGGGAAACTCTAAATGTTCTAGTAGCCACAAGAAACTGTAAATAGAAAGAAGTGAAATTGAAATTTTAGCAATATATTTTATTTATCTCAACATATCCAAAATATCATTTTTGCATCCCATCAAATATAGAAAATATTAATAACATATTTTCCATTCTTTTTTATAGTAACTCTTTAAAAAGTTTTATACCTATAGCACATTTTGGTTGGGAATAGCCATATTTCCCGTGCTTAGTGGTCACACATGGGTAGTGGCTACTCTACTGGACAAGACTGGTGTAGATATAGTGGCATTCATCATTATTAAATTCTAAGGCATTTGGGGGGTATTCCTCCCTGATAGGAATTAAGTAGGTGGTAACTCTTGGCAGGTGTGATGTGTCTAGAGGAGGTAGGTCACTGAGGGTGTGACTTTGGGGTATATAACTTTTATTCTTGGTGAATGGAGCTCTTTCTCACTCTGCTTCCTGATGTGATATCCTGAGTTTCTTTCCTCTGCCACACCCTTCCTCCATGCTGTTCTTCCTCACCTCTGGCCCTGGCACAATGAAGTTGGCCATTTATGAAATGAAACCTCTGAAACTAGGAGCACAAAATAAACTTTTCCTCCTCTAAAATTGTTCTTGTCAGGGCTTTTGGTCACAGCAATGAAAAATCTGGCTAACACACCTTTAAAAGGGCAAATTTCAAAATCATAAAAATGAAGGCTCACAAACTGATATAAAATCTTGCAACTCTTCTCACCACTGCTGTCTCTGCTCTATAAAAATCTTGATTTCTTCTTTTCCTTTTTTCCATATTTTCCTATTGATGTGTTGTAATTACACATAGTAGTGAAATTCCTTGTTACTTCTTCATACATGCCAACAATATAACAAAACAATTTGGTAAATATCATTTGATGGTAGTAATTTTCTCTCCAATATATGTTACCTTCTCCTTTTTTATTTGCTTGACATGGGCTTACACATTGAAGGGAATCATTGTTACATATTCATGCATAGATGCATAGATGCATATTGACAAAGTAAGATAAGGCTGATCCTCATCCAGGATCTCCCCTGCTTCATCCATTCCCCAATATCATGTCTCCTCTGTAATACTCCCATGCTATAATTGGAATGAACATATACATGTATATTAATTATTGAAATTTATGGGCTTCTCTGCCTGCCAGTGTATAGTTAGGCTTCTCATGGTAGTCTAGTGTTCCCAGTTGGATTGATAGCCCCCTTATTCCTCCTGCCCCTTCCTGATTCCCTCACTTCTCCCCCTACCTTCACAGTTATGGTTCCCCCAGCTTATGTGAAATTTCAACTAAGGTGAATTTATGACTTAAACTTAGCTAACTTTCATACCATCATAGGTTTTACTCTAGCTTCCACATATAAGAGAAAACATTCATCCCTTCAGTCTTGGGGATTGAGAGATTTCACTCAGCATGATTTTTTCCCATTACCATTCATTCAGCTGCAAAAGCCTTGATATTGTTATTTCTAATAGCAGAATAAAATTTCATTGCATATCTTTTTTAATGAAAACTTTTAGTTGTCTTATTCTTTTTTTTACTTTATTTTTATTAATTCATTATAGTTTTACATAATATTGGGATTAGTTGTCACATATTCCTAGATGCACACAATTCAGTAATGCAATTTGTTCAATATTCCCTCCCACCTCCCTCTGCCTCCCTCCTCCCGTCTCCTGATCCCTTGCCTTTCTGGATCCTGTATTGTTCCTAAAAAAATCCAAATACAGTGATGTAATTCCTATACTTATGAAGAACAGTGAAATTTATAACTGCTTGGAATGTACCTTGCTTTATCTTAGTTCCAACCTTTCTACTTCTCCTCACTTCCTTTCATCCCTTGTAATTCTTCAAAATATTTGACAATGAAATTAAACATTTACGTTTTTGTACAGGTATGCAGCATAGCTTGTTTAAATATTTTATGTAGTACCTTGCAACTGTATCTCATAAATATTAACATTTTGCATTTTCATTCTATGGATCTAATACATGAGTTTGTCTACTTTATTCAAGAGCCTGGGTTTAGGTCCAGCCTCCACAAATGAGAGATATCATTTGGCCCTTGACTCGGTGTGTTTGACTAACTTCGCTAAGCATGATTTCTTCCAATGCCATCCATTTACCTTCAATAGATGCAATCATTGTTTCTAATAGCTGGGTAGAACTCTATTGTATGTATATATACCAGAGCTTTTGGATCCATTCATCCAGTGAGGGGCATCTGGATTGGTTCCATAATTTAGCTATTGTAAATTGAGCTGCTTTGAACATGGATATTGTTGTGTCACTGTAATGTGCTGATTCTACCTCCTCTGGGAAAATACTCAGAACCTGGATAGCTGGATCATATGGTGGATCCAACCCTAATTTTTTGAGGAGTCTCCACAGTTTTCCAGAGCCGCTGGACCAGTCTGAAATTCCACTAACAGTGTGCTAGTGTTCCTATCTCCCCACAACCCCTCCAGCATTTATTATTCATATTTTTCATCTTTGCCAGTCTGACTGGAGTGAGGTGAAATCTTAAGGTAGTTTTAATTTGCATTTCTCTGACTGCTAGTGATTTAGAGCACTTTCTCATGTATTCATTGGCTTGCTCAATGTCCTCTATTGAGAAGGTTCTGTTTAGCTCTCTGGCCCATTTGTTGATTGGATTGTTTGTGTTTTTGTTATTGAGTTTTTTGAGTTCTATGTAAAGTTTGGATATTAGTCCCTTGTCAGAGGGATCACAGGCCATGATTCTCTCTCATTGTATAAGTTGTTTCTTGACTGTTTTGATGATTTCCTTGGCTGTACAGAAACTTTTTAGTTTAATGGCATCCCACTCATGGATTTTGACTGTAATTGTTTCACTTTAGGATCCTTGTTTAGGAAGGCATTAACAACTCCCATATGCTGGAGTGTTGGTCCTGATTTTTTTTCTAGCAAATGTATGGTGATTGGATTAATTCCTAATTCCTTGATCCATTTAGAATTGATTTTTGT
The DNA here is from genome assembly GCA_004027875.1 of Aplodontia rufa. Classification (NCBI taxonomy): domain Eukaryota; kingdom Metazoa; phylum Chordata; class Mammalia; order Rodentia; family Aplodontiidae; genus Aplodontia; species Aplodontia rufa. The sequence continues at coordinate 903 of PVKS010021271.1, read as the reverse complement.
GTATGGTTAGAACTAAGGATCTAATTTCAATATTCTGCAAGTGGCTGTCCAGTTTGTCCAGCACCATTTGTTGAATAGACTATCTGTCATCCATGTTATATTTTGACCCTCCTTGTTCAAATATCAGATGTTTAAAGATTTGGCACTATGTCTCAGAGTCTTCTATTCTATTCAATTGGTCTTCATGCTTATTTTAATACTAATACCATGCTGTTTTTAATAGTAAAGCCCGATAGTATAGTTTTAGATCTGGTAATGCAAAACCACCTGTTTCATCTTTCTTGCTTAATAATATTTTGGCTATTCTGGGTTTCTTATTGTTCCAAATGAATTTGAGATTTGCTTTTTCTTTATCTACAAATAATGGCATTGGAATCTTGGTTGGGATTGCATTGAATCTGTACAGTGCTTTTGGCAGAATGGTCATTTTAATTATATTAATTCTGCCCAACCAAGAGCATGGAACACCTTTCCATCTTCTCAGGTCTTCTGCAATTTCTGTTTTCAGTGTTTGATAATTTTATTTGTAGAGGTCTTTTACTTCTCTTGTTAGATTAATTACCAAGTATTTTATTCTTTTAGAGGATATTGTGATTGGGACCTAGTTCCTAATTTCTTCTTCTTCCCTATTACTGTTGGCATATAGGAAAGCTATATCATAAATATTTATGGGTGTTGATCTTGTGGCCTGCTACTTTGTAAAATCTGTTTATAAGCTCTATCAGTTTTCTGGTGGAGCTTTTTGGATCTTCCAGATATAGGATTATGTCATCAGCAAAAACAGATAGTTTTACTTCCTCTATTCCTATTCTTATCCCTTTGATTTCTTCCTCCTGTCTGATTGCTCCAGCCAGGGTCCCGAGGACTATATTGAATAAAAGTAGTGAAGGCAGGCAGCCTTAT
>PVKS010021270.1:0-35243 GCA_004027875.1 Aplodontia rufa | reverse complement strand
AATTTTCACAATCTATATACATTATATATTATTTTGTTAAAAACTTGTATGATTATAAAACAAATAAATTTCTCAATTAAAAAATAAATAAAATGCAATATAAAAACATGAAAAAAATAACTACACCATGAGTCATTGCTTTAGCTATTCACTTTTGGTGTCATGCATGATTCATAGCTAAAATCTTATTAAAATTTCCCCAGATGAGAATAAGTCATTATCAATACATTAAATCATTAGTTTTCTCTACAAAATGTGTGTACTGATGATATCATGAAATCTGTAGGATTTCATTTTTCTATGCCTTCAAATATACTCCTCACCCTCAAAGTGTTTCTCTTATGCCATTCCTCACTGGATTTTCTACTCCACAGGCCAAACTCGTTATTATGAACTTAAAAATATCACTCTGATATTCATGGTCTCAATCTCTAAAGAGAAGAGATTTCCAGTCTTTGTATTACAAAAAGTTTGAATACTAGATAGCAATAACAGCTCAATTTACTTAAAATCCTTGATAAAGTTAGTGCATTTTCCTTTCTTTTTATGAGTCCTCTATTCTCTCAAGACTACACATGTTATTACCATGTGAGACAAAGCAAGGAGTTTAAGTAGAGATAGACTTAAGATCAACTATTGGTGGAAATATTTGCTATTTTTATAATACTTGGTGAGGTATATCGGCTAAATGCAAATCTAATTACTGATAATAGTTTCATAATATTATTAATATTAAAAGTAAGCTATCAATACCTAGGACAAAAAAGAAGTTCAATGCCACATGTGATTAATATGTTTTAAGTAAACTAAATAATTTTCATCAAGTAGAAGAAGAATAAACTCCTGCATAGATAGTTTCACTAGAGAAATTAAGGTGTATATTCATTTTTAGAAAATGAATTAAGTCAGTCAGAACCATGGATAGCTCCCTCTGAGAAGCTGTTTCTGTGGCTATTTCTGTTAACCCTTTATCTTTTAGAGCTCCAGAATTTATTCAATTACTTCTATATTTTCTGTCATAACAGGCTCTTTCTCTTTTAAAATAATGTCCTGGTAGATTTGTCCTATCTTTCTCCTTAGATCTTTTGAGCTTCATCTTTTTTTTTTCCTTTGGTGGATTGACAGGATTCTTCAAGGTACAGTACCCTCTATACTTAGAAGGCTTATCCATGATGGCCCCTTATTTACTGAATGAGATAGAACTTATGTCAGAACATAACAGTTGTTCCTTCTTACTACAGAATACTCCAAGTGGATGGAATGACAGACAATGAATACTTTCAGTGTGCAAAAAAAGAATCACCAATTTTAGGCAGGATTGCCTTACATTCAGGACATACTTTTCTTTACAGTTTTTCACATCTGCTCTTTGCTTAGAGCCTATGATTTCCAGGAGATTGTTTTCTCTTTTTGTATTCCCCAAATAAGCACCTCTGTCACAACTCCAAAATATTTTGTGTTTCATCACAGTTTTAAGAAACATAGAATTTGTTCTTGAAACCATATTAATATTTTCACATTTTTATCCAATTGCTTGTGCATGTTTCTTGCAATGTACCTCATTCTCACAAAGTAAAAGAGCGATCATTGCAGCGAGATGTGTATTTTTTTTTAGCTTTGAGCATATTTAAGGAGATAAAGACACCTAATAGAATCTCATTGGGTGAAAAAAATTTATTCACTATAATTTACCACATGATGAGAGTGATGAATAATTTATAATATTAAAACTTAGAGGGAAAGTGTTATTTTAAAAGCTTATCCCAGAATTTTTCTCATAGAGAAAATTTGTACTTTAACGGGCTTATTTGGTATGAAGTTGAATCTATCTAAGTATAGCCTGGAAGAACTAAGATAAGATAAAAAGTACTATTCAAAAAAAAAGACAAATTTATTATTATAAAAAATACAATAAAGAATTTGGGCTGAGTAGTTGTGGCTTGGGAAACTTGGGATGAATTATTTGTATGAATGATCTGTATGAAATTTCTGAAAAAAAGAATGGCAATGGAATTTTTAGGAATGCAATTTAATGATATTAATGTGCTACAATTCCTATATGTGTTGTCATTTCTGCCGTATCAAGGCATCAGTAAACCAACACCTCATCACAAGCCTTATGCAACTATTCCTTCATGGAAGAGAAAAAACTGGGACCAAATAGGATGGAAAAATGTTGAAAACAAAACAAACACAGGTTCACATGGAATCATAAACAAAGAATATAACTATACATGGATTTGCAGAATAGAGGTTCTCTGGAGACAGAAAACATTTATTCCTCTAGGAAAAAACAATTTCTTTACAGATATTAGAAGAAATTTTAGATTCTTAAAGAGTTGGTGTCAAATTGAATCAGAACTTCTAAAGTAGAGATTCTAAATAATAATGTAATAGCTAGTGAAGAATATTGCTATGATTTGAATATTTTTGTCTCTTCTAAAATTCATGTCGAAAACTGAATTGCCAATGCAACATGGTTCAGAGATTAGACCTAAATGAAGGTGGTAGATCCTGAGGTCCCTGAAATAGTGAATTCCGTCTCTTCTGCTCTTCTGATTTGGAAAGACATGTATCCCTGCCCTCTAGATGGTGCATTTAAGACACTATCTTGAAAGCAGAGACTAGGCCTTAACTACCCATCAAACCTACTGAAGACTTTTTCTAGGATTTCCAGCTTCCATAACTGTGAGATATAAATTTCTAGTTTTTTTTTCTTAAACTAGTCAGTCTGTTATAACAGTCTTCTATTACAGCAGCACAAAATGGACTAAGGCAAACAGCTTAGTTTGATATGTTGTTTGATGATTTTAATTTATAATTTATCCTCACCTCCATGTTATTAAAGTCTCCCATTAATTTATTTTAAGTTCTATTGTTAAAAGCAACTATGAAAATCTGAGGACAATTTGATAATATGGATCTTGCAAAAAAAATTTAAATTTTAGGACTTCAATGCATATACAATCATGACAATTACAGATTTAATTTTCCTTGGTAATTTTTTTAAGAGAAGAGAGAGAGAATTAATTTTATTTCGTTTTTTCAAGTGACTTTCATTGCTCTGGCACTCCGTTGTGTACCCAGTGCTGGGGTTCAAACCCATGCACTTGCACATGCCAGGCAAGCACCATAACCAGTGAACCACCACTCCAGCCCCTGTGCTTGGTATTAAGAAGTAAATGATGTGGCAGTTTTGGTAACAGCAGTGACACTTAAACACCGTATCCCATACCCATAATCCATACCCCTAAAGCCTATCCTTCATTTTATAGATGATGTTTCATTGAAGGATAATCTTTGTTTCAGCTATCTTTTAAATCCCATACCTTTAAGCTGTATTAAGCTTAAAGTTTTATTTTCAGTTTTAAACTCAACTTTCCATAATTTAATAATATCCTCCTGGTTCCACTGATTTTGTACATCTCCTCTAAGTTTTAATTATGTTCATTTTACTATTTACTCATTTATTGAACTATAAGCATGCCCTCATCTTTATTCATCTGTCTCTTTTCACCTCCATATAAGGTAATCAAGCTGCCACATATCCTTCTCTCCTCTCCTCCGCTAGTACATCACTTAGCTTTTTGGCATCTATAGTCTTTACCTACAATATGTTGTCGTTTTGATCATGAAAGAACACAAATCTGTCCATAAGGCACTCCTTGAGAATACCTTTTGAAAGCTCACCTTTCATTATTAACAAAAATCTTTAAAGTCTAGATCTCTGATGTTTACCAGACTATCATTTTAACTTTATCCTATATTACTTCTTTAAATATTCTTTATACACATTTGTTGTCAATTTGTTGTCATTCAAAGTACAGTGTAGTTTTCCATATTATATCCTGATATTTATTTCTTCTTCTACTGCATGAATTACTATTTATTATTAAAGTCTGAGCTAAATTGTCAGTACTCTTCTAAGTACAAATTTCACTAGCAAATCACAATTAGCTGATATGCTCAATTTATTCCCTTGAAATTTCTCGGAAGCTCCATATATCCCAAATGACAAGTTGATTTAGATTTAGTTGCTTTTCTTAACCAACAGTATATTAAAGAGTAAGTTGCCAGGAGATGGAATTCCATGGTATGTTGTAGGGATGCACCTTATTCCAATAAGTGATCTGCACATTTATGTCAGAGTTGGTGTCCTTTATGTTGTGAATGGAAGTCATTGGTACAGCCATTTTGGGGAAAAGTTAATGACTTCACTCTGGAAATGCACATTTAAGAGAATGGATTATAAATAATTTTGCAGAGTTAGCAGAGCTATGCGGGCTAAGGATATGCCTAGAAAAGTTTGAGGTCATGTAGCAGATTGCATTGTGGAATATTTGCATTTGACTAAAGACTTACCTTCAACAAGCTTAGGGGAATAGCTGAAAATATCCTACATGATGAAGAGTCAGGTAGTAAAAAGGAGTTTTATTCACTTTCCCAGGGCAGAAAGTCTGGAGGGAATTTATCTTCTACCAAGAATGCCATAAAGCCAGTTGGATAACACATAGCAAAGAAAAACCAAGTGCACAATTAGAACACCAGTGAAAAGGGCCAATTAAAGGCAGAGTGTGAGCTGAAATCAGAAACTAAAGATATTTTCCCTAAGAGGCATATTAAAAAGGAAAAAAAAGTTGTTGTTTTCTCAACAGGTGAGATATATAGAGAGAATAATGTTTTTGTGAATTTTATGAGGATCCAAACTTTGAACAGATGGAGAGAGAGCAAGTGGAACAAAGAGCAAAATATTATACCAGCAACAAAACTTACACTCAACAGAGCCAAACCACATCATTTGGCAGATGAAAAAATTGAGGCCCAGAGAGGGAAGTTCTTTCCCTAACTCACAGTCCAGCACTTGCCTCCAGTGAGGATTGCTACCCAACCTCTTAACATCTAACCCAGGGGGTTATTGTAAATTAAGGGTGTTGTTAAATAATACATCATAGTTCTGGTACATTCCACTCATGATCATATGATTGAAATTTTTCATATGAATTTAGTATTAACCTGGTCTCTTCAGATATAGCTAACTTGATGAAGTTAAGCAGAATTGAAAAGATCAACCAGAAAATTGTGTGTAGGGTAAAATGATTTGTCTTCTTTCTTGGTCTTCACTAATGGATCTAGCAATCTGAGTTCAGTCCTTAAAAGTGAAGCTTCTGCTCAGTGTTTATTCTATGAGTAGGGAGAAAAAAGACTGCAAGTCAATGTTGTGGGAAATTTTAATTTTTCTTTGCTACTTCTTATGTAAACAAAGAAAGATCTGTATGCTTCAAAAATAAGTTAGAGCTGCCAGACCAAAAAATTATGTATGGTCATTGTTTATTTCTACTTTCTTCTCTTAAGCTTTTAACACAGTCTTTTTCATTTTTGATATATATGTTTTCCCAGTCATGTCATGGATGATAAAAGAAAAAAATAGTATTGTGTATTCTTGGGCATAAGCTTATAAGGGAAACTATAGAGCTGCAATCAGATGTAATGTATGAGGACATAGAATAAAAACTGATAGCTAAAACACAAATCATTTATCTGGTAATACATTATACCATCACCAGCTAGATTGAGAGTTTAAGTCTAAGTTTAAGTTTAAGTCTCTGTCCTTCACCTTACCAGATTCACCATTTTTATAAATTCCTCAAAAGCACAGAAGGTATGTTGATAATAAAAAAAATCTGACAGAAATCATGAAAGAAAAAGGTAATTTCCAAGATGATCTTGTCAGGTTGAAACAAACTGCAGGCCAATATTTTGATAATATTAAATTAAAAATGAATATCAAATGCTGCAATTTGTTTAACAAAACATACTGATGAAAACTGAAAGAAATGGTTGTTTCTGAATAAATTTTGAAGACTTGAGGTATATTTATTTTTTAAAACTATCTTTTAAGTGCTAGTTTCCATTTTATTTGCCTTATTGTTAAATAATGTGTTATGCAAAGAACTTCTTTGAAGATCATACTATATACCTATTCATCTAAGTTAATGATGCCACACATCAATTTTTCTCTGTTAATGCGTTTGTCTTAATTCTGTTATTGTATGGATGTAATATCTTTCTTCAGGATCAATGTTCAATAATTTTTTTGGCCATTTCATTATTAGGAACATTTCAAAGTGATTTTATTTGTGAAGTATCTTTTAAAAACACATAATAGCTAATTATTTTTATATTAATAAAATTGTTGTGCTTAAGTGTGTGTATATTACCCATTTATATTTATTGTGATGATATAATTTAACTTTTCCAAAATTTTATTCTGCCTTTTACATTTATCCACTTTTTTCTTTTTTTCATTTGCTGGTTTGGAATATCAATACATTCAATGTATGAAAAATTATAATACATATTTTAGAGTATAATTTTATAAAAATTATTGATATATTAACTTAAAAGCATTTTATTAGTCAGTATTTTTGTTATTCTCCCAATATGACAGTATAATTACGCATTAACTATTCATTACAATTATTAATTCCAACTAACAGATTGTCTTAACATTTTAGAATTTGAATTGATTTTTGTAATCTCAGAAAATAGTTACTATGAAGTAGCTGATTGAATTTACTAACATCATTTTTCGAGCTCTTTGCTGAGTTTTCTGTGTTGGATACTACATACTCTCTTGGTTCACTGGGTTCATTTACATTCTAATCAAGGACAGGCTCCACAAGTTATTTGAGTGACTTAGGGTCCTAAACACTTTCGGTTAAAATGCCTTGAAAATATTAACTTAGTCCACAGTTTCAAATAATCATTAAGTGGAATACAAAACATAGGTAAAGAAGCCTTACCTTTCTATGGCTATATAAATTTAGTAAAGTTTTACCTTCTCAGGGCCTCAATTTCCTCATTTTAAAAATAGATATGATAATTGTAGCTACCTCACATGAAACCATTATCCACAAAATATTTAGAACCCAGGATAAGTCCAATGTAACATTTAACTATCATTATAATCTGAAAGAATAACATCATTGTATCTGGAAAATATAATTTCTAATAATATCTATTTTTCCATGAATATGCTTCTATTTTTTTCCTTTCCAGTAGATTTTAAAATTATGTCTGTTCTTTTCATTTTCTGAAATTTAACTTTAGTGTGTTGTGGTTTGGGTTTACTTTTTCTTAAAAAATAGATTCAGTACATGAAATTAACTTTTGTGTGTATGTGTGTATATGTGCGCTGAAAATTGAATCAAAGGATGTTCTCCCTCTGAAATGCATCCCCAGTTCTTTTTATTTATTTTGAGACAGGGTAGCTCTAAATTGCTTAGGGCCTCAATAAATAGCTGAGGCTGGTCTCGAACTTGAGATCATCTTGCCTCAGCTTCCCTATTTGCTGGGACTACAGGCATGTACCATTCTTGGCTAGCATGAAATGAACTTGTAATCTTGGAATCCACACCACCATTTAAATCTAGGTAACTTTGAAAACTATTTCTCCAAATATTCTATCATTATTTATTTCATTCATTTATTTCCAAATCAACTGTAAGATGAATTATGATGTTTCTCAGTCTTGTTTTGTGTCTCTCAAATATATTTTGTTTTTCATCAAATCTTCATGCTGAAACTCTAGTCATTATGACACCTTCTCCAAAAGTCAACATATGCAAGTATAATACAAATCACTATCTCAATAATTAGAGTTATATATATCTTGGTGGATTCAAGGGAAATAATCTAATGGTAAGGTAATAATTTTGTCATTACCCTAGTATATGTGGGTATACAGAGAGTATATCTATATACACACATACACACATGTATCACTATATATATATATATATATATAAAATGTAGAATGTGTGTGCATATATGTACATGTATGTACATATATATACATGTTCATGTATTTACACATACATATATACGTATTCTTACTTCTTCCATAAGGAATGTGAAAATGAATACTCATTACTTCATCATAAAAATCAGCAACAATAACATTTATTGAGAGCTTACCATACGTCAGATAACATTCTAAATGCTTGAAATTGACTAATATATATAATCCTCACAACATTGGGAGTAGATTGCATCATGATCCTTCTTTTAGAGATTAAAATTAGAGACAAAATGGTTAAGCACCTTCCAAATGTCACACAGGCAGTGAATGATAGAGCTGATATTTGAGCATGTATGAGATGGAAGCTAATCTTAATTAACTATTATACTTTGCTGGTTTTCAAGGATTGTGATAAACTAGTAGACACATTGCTAAGGTAATAAAAAAATGACTTTTTTTCCCCAGTGCTGAGTATTGAACCCAAGGCCTTATGCATGCTAGGAAAGCACTCTATCACAGTCAACATCCTCAGCCTCCAAAGTATCTCTAAAGCTTTTATAATAACTTAGAATGAGAGCAACCCCTTTACCTTCTTTCTAACCAGTATAATATAGAAAAATGTTAAAGTGTTACTCCCATGATTATGTTGCATTACATAAGACTCTTAGAAGATTCAAGTGGTAGAGTCTCCTGTTGCCCTCAGACAAGCAAGCTTCTGTGATGTGTACTTTCCCATGAACAAAATCACAGTCTTAGTTCAAGCTGATATGAGAAAACATCAGATATGGTGGTTAAAACAAGAAGCACTCATTTCTCAAAGTTAAAGAGACTGGTAAGTTCAAACTCAAGGGACCAGCATATCTAGTGTCTGGTGAGCCTCCTCTTCCTGATTTGCAGTTAGTGGAATTCTCATTGTATCCTCATATGGTAGAGGGAACAGAGAGATTGAAAGGTGATGTCTCTTCTTGGAAGGCACTAATGTCATTCATGAGAGTTCTCCTCTTATGACTTAATTACCACCCAAAGGCCCCAACCCCCTGACACCATCACTTTGGGGGCTAGAATTTCAATACGTAAATTGGTAGGGGACACAAACAACCATGGGTCAGGAAATTATAGATAACTTCTAGGAACTTACAGCCACAGTTCTACGACTACAAATAACTGAATTTGGCCAATGACCATATTAGCTTGGAAGAGAACACTGAGCTTCAGTGGAGCCCATAGCCTCAGTCAATATTATAATTGAAATTCTGAGCAGTGAACCAAGTTAAGCTGTGCTCATATTTCTGACCCAAGAAAATGATGCAATACTAAAAACATAGTGTCTGAAGCCATTGGTTTTCGTACATTCTCATGTAGCAACAGAAAACTAATATTGCAATGCAGTTAGCTATGATGACATTTATCTTTTCTAGCACTATAATTGCCCCCATGCCTGCATAGGCTATTGCTATTGATGAAATAGGCTATTGTTACTGCTTTTTTATTTTTGTTATTATTGCAACTTTGTCATAATAATATTAATGTTAATAAAAATAGAGCATTGAAAAGAAATATAACACATTATAAATGTCAAGTCTTGGGCTGGGAATGTAGGTCAGTGCTTGAACACTCACCTAGCGTGTGCAAGGCCCTGGTTTTGATCCCCAACACTGATTGAAAAAAAATTAGCCAAGTGTTTCTTTCTTTCCACATGGCAATATGTTATCTGATATACAAACTCTTCCTAGGAAAGCAGTTAAAAACAAAGCAAAGAAGGAACAGATACATTTAAATTTTTGGAATGAAAACTTTTCAATTTAGGTTTATTTTAGTTAAAACTATGTCAGAGGCACAAAAAAAAGTTTTACTTTGAACCTAAGGTCCATGACAATGCTGAACTACATAAATTGTGCCTGGTATCTTCATATAAATAGGAAAGCCTACAGAAAACTAAAACGCACTTTATGCACAGAAAGGGTTATGTGCTAACATCAGTAAACTAGTGACATGTATATATTTCTTAGAGTGGATGAGGGTATAAGCACATCACCTCTTTAGTTAATGATACTACAGCCGTGAACATATTCAAATGTATCGGCTCTAAAGATAGTGTCACTTAATGAGTATAATCATAGCACACAAGATGTTGCTTCAACTCAGAAATGTGTATGCAACACTCAACTCTGAGCTCTTAACAGCTTTAAAGAGCCCTTACAAACTACAATTGATAACCCCTTCTTTAGTATCCTAGACACATATAAAGCAGTGTTGGGGTTAGGAGGATGAATAAGTGCATATATTATCCTCACTGCCTCAATGCATTAAAAGTGCATAAATTTGTGTTGCAACCATTCCAACCTTGTATCTCATTCTTAACCCAAAGAGTCATAGTTTAAAAACAAATCCCCTTACATAATGTATAGATACATCCACACAAATAATTGTAATGTTTAGTTAAACTAAACTGTCATCAACAGACGTCATCTTTCAACAACCATGTATCAGGAGTTTCATCTGTTGGAAATTAGCTGTAAGATTGGCCTTGCTTTTAAAGGCAGTGTGTGAGCTTCTCATTAGCCTTATTATCATTTTTGAATCATAAATATGTAAATGATGAGTTTCACACAGGAGATTTAATTCTGCACTCTTATTTCTGATTAGCTGGAAATACACTCTGGCTCTGTCAGATAATTGGTAACACTGCACACCAATAAGGCATTTCCCTACGCTTCATCAGAAGCAGTTGAAATTAAAGGAGGCAGGGCTGTAACATTTTTGACAGTTTTGTAACACCAACTTGTTAAAGTTTTAACTCAGCCATTAATATAGTCCATGAATTATTAATACAATTTTTATGTTAAGTTTCTTTTTTAAAGTTAAGATCTAAGACTAAACTAAAATGTTCTGGGAAACAATGTTTTCATTTTCCCTTCATATTTAAGAAAAACTTATACTAAACAATAAATACCAATGCAATTTGAGTAAAATTAAAAATAAAAAACATTCTGACCACATACTAAGAATCATGTAATACCTATGTCATAATGCCAAAATAATTGCAAATCTTTAGATGCATGACAATGAGCAAACCTTTACAACTACAGTGTGTGATGTTTTATTTGGATAAATGTCTTATTTCATTTATGAAAATCCTTTATTGATGTTTGTCAAGTTGTCTTATCACTCTAGAAATGAGGGGAGTTCAGTTTACTTAGAAGGGAAGAAGAATAAGCAGTGTTCGTTCATATGGATATCATTTTTCCCTGACAAGTTTATGCTTACACTCTTAACAAGAAAATAAACTCTTGTGGATAAGTAACTCTCTTTGTACTCTGTCTTCAATGCAAGTACACTGAAAGTCTATTTACCTAATAAAGAAATAATTATTGCTTAAAGAAATGTAATATTTCTATGTATGCTGGTGGAAATTTTGATTTTGTGCCACGTTATGTTAACCTCTAAAATTACTTTTGTCCTTTCAACTAAAATTTTGGGTACAATAACTAGCCAGACATAAATCTACTAAACAAATTTGTGAGGGGGCTACAGTATTTGTATGGCTATTTTATTATTTCCCTTTCTAAAATTATGTTAATATCAATATATTCATGAAGTTTTATGCTGAATCTGACCAAAGGAACTTCTGAACCATTATATTTTCATCAAAATTTTCCTTCCAGATGAATTGTTTTCATCATTTTATAATGAGAATTACAGCACAGATTGACTAAGTAAAAAAATTTAAAGAGAGAGAGAAAGAGAGAACCAATTTTATTTATTTTTTCTTCTGGGCTCTGTTTCTCCTGCACTTAGCTGTGTATGTGGTGCTGGGCTTTGAACCCAGGTCCTTGAGCATGCCAGGGAAGCAGTCCAACTGCTGAGACATTGCTCCAGCCCAAGTAAAAACTTTAGTAGGAAAAGTAGAAGGATTTTCCAAGGGCCCTCTCTCCATTGGAATCATTTGTATTACTGCTGACAATGTTTTCATTCAGCCGCATCCCTGCCCACTGCTTGCTTCATTCTCACCTTTTTCATTCAGAATCCAACACTGCACAGAATCGCCTCAGAATCAGATCAAAGTCCTATATCAAGTCCCAAAGAGTATTTTAGTGACAAGCAAAATACTACTATTTTAAAAACAATGCATATTATTCTAATGTGGAATTTTTCAACAAAACTCACCATATTTATTTTTTTAAAAGATGGAAGTGTTTAGGGTTGAATGAGTAACATTTGTAATATCGGTAAAAGATCACAGGTCCATTTTCACAGACCTTCATTTTAGCCTTTCTCTGAGTCTATTGCATTTACAGCTGATTTCTCAGCATAAGCAAATTTTCTCTATAAAACAGAAGTGAGCTATTAGATGAAAATCAAAATTTGGTGTGAAATTTAATTCCAATTGTCCGTACACACAATTGAATAGAGTACATTGTCCTTAATCTTACACTGGTATGCTTCTGCACATTTGATTCCACAGTGAGTTATGAAACAAAACAAAAATAGCAGAAAATGTGCTGAGCTTTACAAAATTGAGAGATGCATAATGTGTAGAATGCTATCTACAAGATATTTAAATCAATCATATGGGATTATATAGAAAACAAGATATTCAAACAAAGTGATAAAATCTCCACTGAGATAGGAGTTTGACTGCTATGTATGAAGAAATGGTTCTATGACTATAAAAATACGAAGCTAGATATTCCTGCTAATTAGAAATGAATGCTCACTGCTGATCTGAGAACTGAGCTCAGGTGTACTTATGTTCACACATGAACCAGTCATATAGCATTGAGTAAAATGAGAAATGAGCCATCAATTCCCAACTTAATTATCAGCCATTGTGAGCTGAATGAACACTAAGGCAGTACACTACCACAATTAACCATATGGACCATGGATCCAAACAGACCTCAGTTCAAATTCTAGCCTTACCATCACCTGGGCACAATGTCATTGAATCCTAATATCCATGTTAATAAGATAGAAAAATGCAGTCCATCTCACATATTGTTAACACAACTAAATGAGATATGTAAAGCTTATTCCGTTAACAAATCCTCTCACTGGATATCATTAGCCTTTTAAAATGTTCTTGAAAATCAAAGAAAGACTTTTAAAAATTCAAACAAAAATATGTTTCTCACATATATATGATGTATATGTATGTTACATAAAATACATAAACATATAGTATATGTATATGCACACATATATAAATTGAAAGAAGCTTAAAATTTTACCCTTCAAAAAAAGCAATATCAACAGTTTTGCGTATAACCTTCCAGATTTACTTTTTCACACTGACTATACAATATATTTTTGTCTATAGTATAGACAATTTACTTTTAGAAGACATTGATCTGAAAGCTAAAAGATTAAGAAATTATCAATGTTGGAGTCTGAGGGGTTTAAAAATAACAACACTATTCCTATCGTAAAAACTGACCAAACTGAGCAAATAAACCAAAAGAACAAACCAGACCAACAAGTTGACTTTTTTTGGTGTTTGAACTAGAATTGTCATCTCGGTTTCTCAGTCATAATTCAGGTTGATACATTAATTAACATTTGTGTGTTCTTTTTGGTACCCTCTTTAGTCTCAAAAGTCTTGAAATCTAGGCAATGAAATGTATGACTGTCCAAGCTAAAGTTTATATTGTAGACTGTTACTTAGCAATGGTGCAACCTTTGACTTCCTAATTAGAAATCACATCATTAAACAGATATGTCTCTCCAGGGACAGGCAGAAATGGGTCACCCCAGGCTTTCTCATGTAGTGACCTTACCCTGACAAGTGTAAAGCAAAGAGGTACAAGAAAATTACTTCTACAGTCTCCCTGTTCTTAAGAGAAATGAAGGAGAAAACCTCTGTGTGAGGCATGGCTCACACTTTTTCCTAACCTACTAATGTGGTAACCCACTTGCCACTTATAGGATGGAGTAAGAATCAGGGTAGGGCAAGAGCTAAAGAGCATTTTACTACTGGATGGCAATCAACGCAAAACACAGGGTCAATGAAAGGAGCATCCACCCTTCTGAACAAAAGTCTGACTTCCAGTTTTGTGGTGGCCACTCAATAAAAGCCTGAAGGAGATTAAACATTGATTGCTATTTCATTATACAATGTAAACTAAGTTTTTAAAATTATAACCTTATGTTAAATAAATGAAAAATAAAGAAGTATAAAAAGCATTGATAAACACGTATATCCTCCCAGACATTTTTCAATATGGATATAGTTAGATGAATGGAAAAAGTGTAAACTTAAGTACATGGCCTTTCTTTACCTCAGGACACTTGAAAATTTGTTTTTTTGCAAACCTCCCTTTAATGACAATTCATGGACAATTAGTGTATAGCAATATAAAAAAAAATAAGAAAATCTGGTCAATATATCAAGTGTAAGATCAAGTATCTAAAAACTGATGACCAGAAAATGTTTTGAGTAATTATGTTTACCAAGTGTGGTTGTATTTCAGTGTGACAGTTACCCATGTATCACTCAAGAAGCCGAATAATGATAAGGCATAAAAGCCAAAGGTGCACCAGATCTGTTAGCACTCCCCGTCTGGGGTGGTTCACACCCAAAAAGTCTTGAATCTTGCGACTGTGTAGATCTCAAATGCAAAGTAGACATGATATTCTGAAATCACAACAAGGAATAATGAATCTCAGCTCTACTACAGACTTGCTCCTCATATTGGTTGTCTATTGGTTTGTCACAAAATTTAATGATTTAAATCAACACAATTTATTTGCTATCTGGATGGAATAGAGTCAGGGATAAAACAAATCTTGGCTTCTCGTGGCATCAATCTAGCTCAATTGAGGCTACAGGATTAGCATTTGCAGGGTGATGCTGATGTGTCCTTGGAGCTTAGTCAGGGCTATCATCTTGGTTGCTAAACTTACCATGTGGACCTGTCCTGTGACTTCTTAGCAGCAAGGTACCAAGAAGGAAGAAGCATAAGCTGCCATGCCCTTATAATGCTTGAACTCAAAGTTCCATAATATTGCTACGCAGTTTAAGGTCCAAAACAGAGTCCAGGAGAGGAAAAATAAACTCCATCTCTTGATTGGAGAAGTGGATAGACTTATAGAGAAATGAAGAATTTTTTTCTTGTTAGATGGGAGAGAATATTTGGACCCTGGGTAGAGGGTTTATTGTGTTACCTGCTTTATAGTTTCTATTTCTGTTTTTTATTTTCTTATAATAAGAATAATTCATATTAGATCTACTCTCTTAACAAATCTTTAAGTGTACAATACATTTTTTATTTTAGGTCCAACATTGTACAGTGTATCTTTAAAGTTTACCATCTGCTGGACTGAAATTTAATGCTCACTGAGTAGTGATTCCCCATTTTCCTCCTTCCCGCCCCTGGCAACCACCATTCTAGTCTTTCGTTTCATGAATTTTGTTACTTTAAATATGTCATAGAAGTGAAATCATGAAGTATTTTTCCTTCTAATGGACTTATTTTCCCTTTGCATAAAGTCTTCCAGGTACATTCATAATTTCACCTGTGCAAGAAAATTCTTTTTTTGTAAAGGCTATCTATTATCCAGTTGTAGATACCTACCACATTTTATGTATTCATTCATCTATGGATGGGGTGTTGTAAATAGTGCTGAACATGGGAATGCTAATAGTTCTTGGAGATCATGCTTTATTCTTTGGATATAAATCCAGAAGTGGGATTGCAAATGAAATTTGTATTTTTAAATTTTTGAGAAACCTGTAAACTGTTTTCAATAGTAGGAACACCATTTTTATTCCCACCAACAGTGTACAGGGTTCTAGTTCGTCCCATCATTGCCACCACTTCCTGTCTTTTGAAGGTCTTTTTGTGGATTTTTTGGTGATTGCCTATTGATCACTTATACATCTTTGGGAAAATGTCTGTTTAACTCCTAAGCCCTGTTTTTAATTGGATGATTAGATTTTATTATGATTTTTTTGGAGATTATTATACATGTTGGAGGTTTAGCTTATATCAAATATATAGTTTACATAGTAGATTACCTGTTGACTGTTGATGGTTTCTTTGCTGTGTAGAAGTTTGCACAATGAAATTTGGTGCTCCAGCAACACAATCTTGTGTTATCAGTTTAGATGCTAATTCAAAATCAAGATTATTGGTGGTAACTTAATGGAGTGGGTGTTGCAATAGTTATGCTTGCTTTTAATGCATTGATATTGTCATGATTATGATTATGGTGTTATATGCTTTTGAATTCACTAAAAATTGTATGTCAAGCAATATTTTATAGCTGTGCCTTTTAATTAGGGCATTGAGACCATTCACATTCAGAGTTAGGATAGATATGGGAATCTGTGTCCCAGACTTTGTGATTATTGGTGTATTTTGTACCATCTTGGGTCTCTTTTGGTGTGTATTGTGAGTATAGATGCACTCTTTTTTAAGAGTTTAGAGAATTATTAGCATGTTCTTCTGAATGAAGAATATCCTTGAGAATATTCTGTAGTGCAGTGTTTGTGTTCATGTATCTTGCTAGCTTGAATTTGTCATTGAAGTGTTTAATTTCTCCATCACATTTAAAGCTGAGTTTTACAGGGTAAACTATTTTTGGTTGAAAACTGTTTTCTGTCAAGGTTTGAAAAATATTGTTCCAAGCTCTTCTGGCCTTCATTTTCTGAACTGCAAAATCCATAGTGATTCTAATTGGTCTGCCTCTGAACGTGATTTGGGTCTTTTCTCTAGCTGCTTTTAGAATTCTCTCTTTAGTTTCTCTCTTAATCAATTTATATATAATATGTCCTGGTGAACTTCTCATTTGGTGTCCTATAGGCATCTTGGATTTGGTGTTCTGGGTCAATCCTAATATGAGGAAAGTTCTCCTTGATAATTTTACTTAATATATTCTTAATGTCCCCGTTTGTTGTTAGATGTTTTCCTCCAGCCCAAATTCTCTCAGGTTATTTCTTCTCATCTCATCAAATATTACTTGGAAGTTCTGGTCATGCACGATAAGTTTCTTTTCTTGTCTGTCCTCCTTGAATTCAGCATTGCTCAACCTGTCTTCATTATCTAACGTATGTTTTTCAAGAGCTGAGGTTCTATTTTCTGTTGATTGTAGTCTGGATTAGTATTTTCTAGTGAGGATTTGATTTGATTGACAGTATTTTTCAATTCTGATAGCTCTGTTACATCTCTCTTCAGAATGTCTAACTCTTTATAAATATGGTCTTTCATTTCATGGAATTGTTCCCTTATTTCCTTATAAAAGTTGCCTCTCATCACTTGAAACTGATCTCTGATCTCTTTCCTTAATTGTTCTTTCAACTCCTTGACTGAGTTACTAATCATAGTGCTCTATATTTTTCTTGGTTTTCATCTAGGACCCTAACCATGGAGTCCTTGGATGGTAAGCTATGAGGTTGAGGATGAGAGTTATTTCCCTTTTTCCTCATTTTCAAATAGAGGGGTTGTGGCTTGAAGACCAACAGTGAGTATTACTCTTGTAAGGGTTATTGGAGTTTCTTATGCCTTTGCTTCATTGGGCTGGGGTGCTACTTGGGAAGCACAGATCAACAGCTGCCAGTCGAGTCAATGAAGAATTGTGAGCCTATAGGTGCATATACTAGACAGTTTCAACTAAAACAGTTATAATGGTGATTAGCACCTATAAGAACTGTTTTCTTCCATGAGAGTGCTCACAATATGTTAAGATAGCCAGCAAATACCCATTTTGAAGAATGGCCTTCACTTCAATTAGCAGGGCCTCTGTAGATGGTACAATCTAGAAATCCAAGGAAGTGGTGCAGGGAGGTAGTGTGGAACTTGTGACATAATAAAGAAGTAGAAGTTGTTAGCATGAAGTTGGCTATTCAAATAGGAATAAGGAAAAAAATAGAAATGGGATGTGAGTAGGGTAAAGGCTTTGAGTGAGGAAGAGAGAGGACAGCATATGGGTTAGGAATTGACATACTACAGGGAAGAAGAGGTTAATGTGAGGCATGGAGACCCAAGGAGACTGAGAGCTAGTTTGCTATCTTAACCAACTGTGGACAGTGAGAAAGTGAAGGAGGTATAGGATCTTCTGCAGAAAGAAAAAGAACAAGAAATAAAGGGGAAAAAAAGAAAAGAAAGGAATAAAATATTGAAAAAAGGAAAGAAAAAACAGGAAGCAAAGATAACTGTGGTAAAATATAGGGTAAAATAGATATTAACAAGATTTCGGTGATTGCATAAGGGTAGAAGCTCACATAGGTTAATTATGCAGGTCAGGCACAATATATTTCAGATACTAAATGTGCAGACCAGAATCCCTCCTATCAGGAGGCAGGACAAGGACAGACAGGATAGAGAGGAGGCAAGAAGACAGAAAGTGTAGAGAAAAGAAAACGCAAAATGAACAAATGAAGACAAAAACAGAAACAAAAATAATAATAATAAAGAATAAAAAAGAAGAGAGAAAAAACCCAGAAAACAAAATAATCGAGAAACAAAACCAACTAGTATTTTTATATGTCCATGAAATGATCAATTTTTCCAGTTATTGCACCAATATGCATCAAGAACAGGAGAAAAAAGAAGAGAGAGAAAGAAAAAAATGGAAAGATAAAAAATACATACATATATATATATGCATATATATATATATATGCAAAATCAGATAAAAAGTAAAAAATTCTTAATGAAAACTTGGAACCATAGACATTAAGACTGTCTCTGAGCCCTTTGGGAGGAGATGTTCACTGTCCATCTGGGTTTCAAAATCAAGGTCTCTCAGTCTGTAATTATGTGATTTCATGAAGAGGATTGGGATGTCCTCTAGGAGGGGATTCCATGAAGAGGTCTGACTCTGGAATGCCCTGAACTTTGCCAGCCTCCCAGGGGATCTGAAAGTCAGAAGTCTTAAGGTTTTATGAGCTTAATGAGCAGGGAGTATAAGATGTTTTCTATTCTCCCTCTGATGGAAGTTGCAGACACTGTCTCTTGTAACACAGGACTCAGAGCCTTTAATTTGTCATGTGATCATTGTGGCTGGGGTAGGGGTGGACCAAGCTGAGAAATGCTCCCCTTCACTCCACAAACCCAAGACCCTCTAAGCAGGGTGGAGACTGGGCCTCTCCAAATCCTTTTCTTCCCAGTTCAGTCTGTGATCAGTGACCCTCTCCAGATGCAGCTTTCAAGAGCTTGCTCTGAAGACCCTGAACGTGCCTGTCTCATGGATCTTCAAATGGCGACTTGGCTGGAGAAGGTCGGCTCTCCTGCAGGGCAGCCTGCCTGGCTAGGCACCTCTGTGGGTAGCTTCCAAAGACAATTCTAGCCAGACGCAGTGTAATTGCTGGATGGTGTCTGCAAATGCATTCTGCCGATGCTCTGTTTTTATAAAGCAGGGTTCCCAGCAGCGATCTGGTCACAGGACTCCTCCCCTGCTTGCTGTCCACTGCCAGAGGAATGTGAACAAAGGCAGTGAAGCTGCTGAAGGACAGAAAAAAAAATCCCTCTTTTTCTCCACGCACTTCTCTCAGGTTTCTGCTCCTCAAAAAAATCTGCACAAACTAGCACTGGGATTTCAAAAAGATAGTCCCCAAAATGCACCTTGAAAAACTGAAGATGAGCTAGGATTTTCCCAGTGTTGGAGCCTCAGGAAAAGCCACCTCCTTTCAGCATCTCATCTTCCTCCCTGCTCCTGACTATTATTAATGTTGGATACTTAGTGTGCTTTTATTTAAGTTAATATTTGTTCATGATGACCTATGTAAGTCTTGGTGCATATGTGGCTTATATTTTTAAATTAAATCCCTAGAAATAGAATGGCTGGATTAAATATGTTTAAGGTTTGTAAATTACTTTGACAAAATGTCTTCAAGAAAAGTTTTCCATTTTGTTGTTTTTTTCAACCAATCTTGGATTTATAATTTAAAAATTCTTGTCCATACTTGCAAATGCCATCTTATTTGCTTTAGTTTGTGTTTTTCCTACTACTTTGAATATTATGTTATTTGCTAAGCCCATTATTATTTCTAAACATCTTTTGGTTTTTTTCAAATATGATAAAGCTATAACTTTTTTTTTCATTTTACTCTAAAAAGAGAACCTTCAAATTATTTAAAGTTTGTGCTATATACAGCACAAGATGGATTTACAATACAAGATCTTGTGTTTTAAGCTCCCCTCCTGGACTATAATTTCTTCCTGTTGTTTTGTAGATGAATGTCCCTTCCTTCTGTAAGAGACCTATCAATTACCATGTCTCTTGGGATGCCTTCCTAGACTTTCCTGGGTAAGAGACTGGAATTTTTCTGTGTCCTCCTCAATTTTGTTCATGCTGTTACATATTTTTAAAACATATTACATTGATTCCTGTGTCTTTTCTGACATATTTAATTAAATTCAACAAAATTTGAGTACTTACTATAATCGTAAGCCATATGCTAAATACTTAGGATGTGAACAAAATATGTTGACTTTTTCAATGGACAACAGATATCATACATTGTTCTTGTATATTCTGGTGTACAGTAAGTCTCTGACTTGTAATAATCTGACTTGGAGTTGTCTGTCTTGTAGTGGTGTTAAATCAGTTTTGAATTTTGACTTTTTCCCCAGTTTAGGTACATTTCCTACTATCCTCTCGCATGATGCTGGGCAGCAGCATACAGCTCCAGCTCCCAGTAACCACAATGTTACAAAGGTAAACAACAAAACTGTATGGTATTGCTAGGCTATCATGTTTGGTAGGTTGAGTGTAGTAAATATATTTTAAACCTATGATATGTTCAACTTTTGATGGGTTTATCAGGATGTACCCCATCATCAGCTAGTGAGCATCTATACTTCTTGAATACAGTAATAGCAATAATAAATGTTGTATAATATTAAATGAACAATTACCAGGAAAAAATAACCTGGACACAAATCATTTTCAGAACATGGATGAGAGAGAGTACATCTCTAAAAGAATTAATAAAGAAGAAATGTAGTCAAGCCCTGCACTGGTATGGCTAAGCCCGCAGAATTTTTAAAAGTTTACTTCAGTGAATATTTTTATCTCCTCAAGCATAATTATTAGGCTTCACAAACAAGACCAAGTGAGGATTTGCTTTCATCTTCCATTATTTTCATTAAAAAACCACAAAGAATCAGAGGACCATTCTTTCTATCTTCCTGGTTGGATGCTTCTATTCCCTGCTGTTATTAGTCCCATGGACAAAAATATGAAGCTTTTGTAAATGACTTTGTCAATTTTACTTAGAAATTCAAAGTTTCTGACACGAAACCAGGCAACTCCAAATTTATTGAACTTCACCCTCCTATGTATGCCTTCAGGGGTATTTTTCTTGCACAAGGAAGAGAAACTAGTAGCAGAGAATTATTTTCTGAAGCATGGAATTATTTCCCCTGCTACAGGTGTCACCTATGTAATGACAACAATTTTGAAACAGATATTTGAGCTTTTCTATCTTGTTTTTGTTAAATCAGTCCTCATAACAGATAGTTTTTCCATCTGTTAGGAAAAAAGGACTAATTTTCATTTATTGTTGTGCTTAATGAGTAGTATTAATATCTATACAACCTATCAGAATACACTAAAATATCAGGGATAATTAAAATATTGAGTGAATGTATAGAATGTGTAGGAGAGAAATAACATTTTACTGGTTAAATAAATAATTTTCATTTTCCAGTATTATAAGCAAGAGTAACATGTCCAAAGTTTGAGTAATTTACAGAATGAGTGGTAGGTAGAAAAAAGAAGGACAAAGAGGGCTTTATGAGTCAACATGAATCATGTTGGAAAAAAATATGAAGAACTTATAGGGTTTCTGAAATAGTAGCCCCTATTGGAGGTATATCAAAGTTATTGAAGATTCAAAATGAGTAGTCAAAACAAGTTTAATGGCAGAGTAGAAACTTCAAATTGCCTTCTGAGTCATTTTAAATGTGTTCTTGTCCATTTACAATATCTACCACTTGAGTCTGCTAAGATTTCAGATTTGTTTTGAGAGAAAAGTAGAATAAGTAATTCTATAATATCTTATAGTAATATGTCATTGTTCCTTCTAGCTAGCATTGCTCATCTGGTGTGTTTGTTCTGCTTCACTCTCACTTTAATCAGAATGAATTTAATGCACCCTTACCAACATTTTGGAACAACATATCCAAATTCTCTTTCTTCTGACCTTGTCTCCATTTTTATCAGGACTGTACCTGTGAAATATCTGGTACCCACCAGAGTACTCAAGAAATAGTACTTGCTGACAGTCCAAATTTTGCTGGTGTTTATATTACCAATGCCATGTTGTACTGGTTTACTTTTTTAACTCACTGAATTATTTTTGCTGAGATAAATTGTTTTTATTATCATATTTGCCCACATGGAAAGACATCATAAGAACCAGCCAGCTCTGTGAAATCCATTTCTAGAGTGCATAATTCTAAGATTGCTATAGGCTGTCCCTCACTATATTGCTCCACTAGTTCTTTTGTGGATGCATAGACAGTCTCTCTCTTTGAACCTAGAAATAGGAATCATCATATTTTACCTAGAATTCTTTACTTTTTATTTAATGGCATATTTGTTTTACTATTCAGACACTCAATTTTATATAACTGCATCTTACATTTTAATAGCTGTTAGAAAAATTCAGCATTCACTTCTATCAACTATGCAGGCTTTCAGCCAATGAATGAATCAGCCAATGAATCATCCCTGATTCTTCCAACCAAGTTTTTCTTCCCAAAGTTAAGAAGGGCTTACCTGGTTACTTTTAGTTTGTTTTCATTGAGTGTAATTTTATGAACCATTTATAGTTTTTGAATTTTTTATAGTGTGTAGGACACTGCAGAAGCACTGCTTCCTTTTGGACTTTACGGTCACACCTTGCCAGCTACTTTGAGGTTCAGTTTCCCCACTCCTGATGCTGCCTCTCCCAGCCATCCTGACAGTCTACCATAGCTGCTGATTTTCAGATTCTGCACATAGGTCTGTGTCACTGGTTTCTGCCCTTGGACTTAGGACAGAATTGTATCAGAGTCTAAATCTTTTCAGTCTGCCCTGTGTTTCTGAGGTGACTTGTAAAAAGTAAGGTAGGATAACCTTATCTTTCGTCCTGGGCCTTCAGATATAATCAGCTTCATAAGGATCCTTCTTTCTTTTAACAATTTCATTATTTTATGTTCTTCAAAGAAAAACATTCCATTTCCTTCAATAATTCATTTCAATGTGCAAAGTCTTCCAGATTTAGGAAATTATATTTTATCTCTAACTAAAGCCTTACTGCTTTGCATTAAGGTTGTTATAAAAGTTCAAGCGTAGAAGAAAAAATTTATTAATTATCTCTTAATCTTCTTAAGATGGTTTTTAAACATAACCCCAGAAATAAATATTTTAAGAATACATGTTTATCTATAGAAAGGAAGAAGTAGGGGGTATCTCAGTTCCTAACCTGAAATTATACTACAGAACCATAGTAGCAAAAACAGCATGGTATTGGTATCCAAACAGAACTGAAGACCAGTGGAAGCGAATAGAAGATCCTGAGACAAACCCCCATATCCTCAACTATTTGATATTTGATAAAGGGGGCAAAAGCATAGTGTGGAAGAAAGATAGCCTGTTCAACAAATGGTCCTGAACAAACTGGACAGCCATGTGTAGACAACTGAAGCTGGAACCTTATCTTTCACCTGCACAAAAATTAAATCTAAATGGGTCAAAGATCTGGATATTAAGCCAACAATTTTAAACTTACTAGAAAAAGAAGTGGGGTCAACACTACAGCATATAGGAGTTGGCAGTGCCTTCCTCAACAAAACTCACATGGCTCAAGCAGTAAAGTCAAGAATAAATGAATGGGATGCAAATAAATTAAAACGTTTTTGCACAGCTAAAGATCTAGTCAAGAACATCAAGAGAGAACCTACAGAATGGGAGAAAACCTTTGCCTGCTACACCTCAGACAGAGGGCTAATATCTAGAATGTACAAGGAACTAAAGAAACTAAACTCCAAAATCACAAAGAATCCAATCAATAAATGGGCTACAGATCTAAAAAGAAACTTCTCACCAGTGGAAGTCCAGAAAGCCCATAAATATTTGAGCAAATACTCTACATCATTAGTTATAAGGGAAATGCAAATCATAACTTTAATGAGATACCACCTCACTCCTGTTAGAGTGGCAAAAATGAAAAATTCTAACAACAACAGATGCTGGAGGGGATGTGGGAAAAGAGGAACACTGTTACACTGCTGGCGGGACTGCAAACTGGTTCAGCCACTCTGGAAAGCAGTGTGGAGAATCCTCAAAAAATTAAGGATGGAGCCACCTTAGGACCCAGCTATCCCACTCCTGGGTATTTTACCAAAAGAGTTAGAATCAGCATATTATAGTGATGTGGCTTCCTCAATGTTTATATCAGCTCAATTTACTGTAGCTAGATTATGTAACCAACCCAGATGCCCCTCACTCGACTAGTGGATACAAAAACTTTGGTACATATATACAATGGAATACTACTCGGCATTACAGAAGATGATATTATGGCTTTTGCAGTCAAATGTATGGATATGGAAGAAATTATGCTAAGTGAAGTATCCCAATCTCAGAGACTCAAGGGCTGTATGGTATCTCTCATCCGTGGAAGCTAGAATACATGGGGAAGCAGTATGTTAGACAGCTAAGCTAATAATAACTTCAAATTGTATGATTCTCAACGCAACAGGGAGAGGACTCCCTAGGACACTTGAAGGCGGAGAGAGGGGGCCGTTGGGGGTGGGTAAGAAGAAATCCTAGGAGACTGGAAGGTGGGAATATGGGGAATTCATCTCAGAAGAAGATCTCTGTCCTACATGAGATATCCATTTAACTCAGGAGTTCTTCTGGGGGAAAGAGCAACAAGGGGAACCCAAGCTGGACATCCATGATATGGCATTAGCCCTGGATAACTAAGTATATATACATTGGCTCTTAAATATTTGATAATGTTTCCCCCTCAATTGTATCTCTATATCCATCTAATAAAAAAAAAGAATATGTGTTTAAAGGCAATAGATATTGAGACAATGCATATAGTTAGCTATTTTTATTATCAGTGTTATTATTGTTATTGGTTACCTTAAATACTAATACATGTGAACTTATGCCATCCTCAAAATAATAAATAAAAAGACTAATGAGAAGGAAGACATCTGTATCCCTCTACTGCTGATGTGAAAACTGAGGCACAAAGAGATTGAGAAATCTTCTGTGTCACAAGCTCTTTCAAGTCATGGAGCCAGAATTCAAACTTGGGACATTTAATAAAAGACCTGTGTATGTTCTGAACTCTCAACGCCAAGCTTCTTTAAGTGTTCAAATGCCCCCATCTTTGCCAATGTCTCTTCTTGTGTCCATTCGTCATCTTTTAAGTAATCTAAATTTTAGTCATACAATAATATCTAATACAACACTGTATATTTTATATAAACTTTGCATATTTAGATTTAATGAATGCTAGTATAACTGCACAATCTTCTATTTTGGCCCTAATATAATTATTTCCAAACATGCAATGTTTGTTGGACTTTCACTGCATGACTGTCATTTTATATTAAAGTTTACTAAAATACTTTTCAATCCCTCACTGAACCAATTTTGCAAAACCAGACAGATAATGAAGTATGGTCTCTTAACCACTAGGGGGTGCAATGTCTAGCATTGTCTTAGCTTCCTGAACTCTTGGCGTTCTCTTGTTTATTTTGCTCTTCAAGGTGTATGAAAAAAATGAAGTCTTTGGAAAAGCATAGAGTAAAGCTAAAGGGTTTTATAAATCGAAGGTCAACATCCCTTTGAACTACACCTGGTGGTAAATGTATGTCTCTGAGTTATGAAACTTGATAGAGGACTGACAGAATGTGATAAAAAGAAATCAAAGAAATGGAACCTCTACTCTCTCTACACTATTTTCAGCATCATAAAAATTTGAGAGTCTGGCAGAACAGTTAGCCACAAGGGTTTTTAAGCTATTGATTTCTGGGAGACAATTTCTCTTGATAGACAGCATGCATTTTAACGATGACCACTTCTAAAGGTGATCTTTCAGGTCTTCAGGTCAAGCCAAGCAAATTACACGGAGTAGGGTATATAGCCCAGCAAAGCAAATCAAAGCCAGCTTTGTTTTTGAAAGCAGTGTGTATATCTAAAATTCATTTGAAAGCTTGTTTCTGTGGAGGTATAATGCATCTATTGTCCTATACCTGGGTCAGCTTTGTTTGAATCTTTCTGTTGTCATGCAGATTGTCAGCATGGTCCATAATTATGAAGAGTCTCTGATTGTAAAATAAAATAATAAAAAGAAAAATCAGTAGAAGAGTGCCTGGGGTGAATTTATAATGCATTTAAAGTGTGAAGCTGTCCATTTAACCCTTAACAATATTCATTTTCTTCACAGTGTGCAAACCTTGTCAGTAGTTTGAAAAGCTATGAATTTAAATAACCTTAAGCAGCCTGAGAAATGAATAATTTGATAGGTATATCTGGCAGATGGTTGAAATGTCTAAGCTTTTTTCCTTTTTCTGTGAGAATATGCTTCAGGGTTTCTGCCAAACTTAGATTGTAAGAAAGGCAAAAATCAAACAATAAATGCTCCATATTTGCAAAATATCAACACTGAGGTAGCATTTAAGAACAGTTTTCAGTCCCTCCTTCCTGGATTCCTTAATGGAAAGATCTGGAAAGCAATAGCTTTGTTTGTTATTATTTAGTTTGTCAAGTGAATATTTAATCTAAGATTAAAATCAAAGCTTGCTGATGCCCCTCTAGTTTGTCCTTATTGTTTTCTAAAACTTAATACTTATTTCAAAATTAATGCTGGTACTAACAATGGACTAATGTACTTTGATTGACATGTCATTGAAGGAACTCCTGTGAGAGAAGCAGAACATATCTTTTCCCCCTCCGGCTATTGTTGATGTGTGCAGACACACCTTATCTTGTGCAAATAGCTGGGGAAACAAAAAAAGATTGGAAAATAAAACCACAGACCTAGGTCAACACATAGCTTTAACAGGATCCATTTATTACAAACCAGTGTCTGTACCAGAGGTACAGTCCCGATGTACAATAGATAACCCAATAAAATTTGTTGCTATAAAAGAGCATCCTGATATAAGGATGCCAAGGAATGATCTGTTTTCCATTCAGAATAAAAGAATATATTCCCAAGGCTCTGAAAACAACCAGCTAAACAAAAATAGCAACATGACAGCATTCTTTTGAAAGTGTAAAATGAGAAAAAAATTTAAAAGTAAGAAATATACTAAATATAAGAAAATAAAAACCATTAACTTATTAGGCCAAATGTCTATTGGCCTTCAGAAGGTATGTGAAAAGCAGAAATATTTAAGAAAATTTTAGAAAATAAAATATCAACTAATAACACAATGATTACCATTTCTTAAGTATTCTACAAAGTTGAGATAATAATAATAATGAGAACTAAATATCTACATATATTTTTTTAAAGAGAGATGGACAGAGAGAGAGAGAGAGAGAGAGAAAGAGAATCAATTTTTATTGAGTTTTTCACATGGCTTTCATTGCTCTAATACTCAGTTGTGTATGTGGGTGCTGGGGTTTGAACCCATGTACTTGCACATGCCAGGCAAGTGCCACAACCACTGAGCCACCACTCCAGCCCCATATATGATATTTTAAAAAGCCAAAGCAATTTATTTGTCTCATTGTGTTAAAACCATACAAACTTACAATGTTATAGATGTATGAAAAGGTGAGTCACCCAACCAATGACAAGAGTTAAAATACAGATTTTTCTAATTCTTAATCCAGTGTCTTTCACTACATAGTCACAACATATTTGTTAAACTTAGTGTAAAACCTTTCAGATTTATAATTGAAAATAAATATAAAAATCATCTATTAATAATCTTAAAATGTTATATAAAATAATAAAAAGGAGGTTGTAAATTTTTATTTTTATTGTCTTAATTATCTTTATGATTTTCGTTTATGTCTGACGTTTCAAAAAATTTCTTCCAAATGAAATTCCAGTTCCTCTATAATCTGCATTCACCAACACAGCCTCACTCCCAACCCTGGGGAAGTTGCTATTTTTCTGTCAGAGAAGAATCACTTTAAGGAAGTATTATGGAATCATTTATTCAGTTATTTTTTTAGTAAGTACTATGAAATAGAACTCCAGGGTATTATCAGAGGGCATAATAGGGTTTCCTGAATTAAAGGAAAGTATTAGAAATTGATTTTTAGTAAGGTAAGAATTTAGCAGAGATTTGAAGAATTTATTAGTTTTGTAAGGAAAAACTGGCAAGGAAAAGAGAGGCAGGGTTTGGTAAATGAAGCAGGATATGCAAAGTCACGAGAGTACTTTAAAGGAGCAAACTATGTTTGAGAAATTTTAAAAAAGACAGTGAGGTAGAGTTTGCATAATGATGGGGGACATATTGAAGAGCTCGGCTTTATACAGTAGAAAGAGAACAGATTATGCAGATTTAGTAAGGGAGGTAAGAGATTTCATTGCTTATACTAGAGAAGTAGATTATTCATGGAACTGCATGGTTCAAGTGCGTTATCTCAGTCCCAATTAATTGGCTTCACTTTCTGTTCCTTTGCTTCTTGAACTTCATCCTACCCACACTGATCTGCCCATTAACTTTTAAATATATAATTTAGTTTCCCACAATATTTCCAGTGTGTCTACCGTTCTCCTTGCCTAAACTTATCTAAGCTTCTTGCCCAATAGCTTTTTTTTGGAAATATAACTATCCATGTTTTTAAGTACGTAGCACACGTATGTGCTATAGATACAGCACTTTGAAAGACTATGATGGCATATCTGTGCAGTGCTTTACTCTGGACAGTAAGCTTTCATAAACAGGAAACATTCTCTAGTTCTAAGCTAGAGAGACACTGATGGCTCAGAATAGAAAGTCTAGTGAATGAATCAACATAAATGCCTGAGTACATGAGCCTATCCTTATGTTCAAAATTCTCAGCATTAAGATCAGGTACATTCCTGCTTCACACAGCAATCTTTCTTTCAAATATAGACTGAAACTCAAGAATGTCCTCATAAGATTTTAAAGGAGCTAAAAAATATCTTATTTTCTTATGAACATATTGCTAAAGAGAACTCCCAAGAAAATTCATGGTGAAAGGTTTATTAGTTGCTTTCGGAGGCCTTAACAGGCATTTTTTTTTTAATGTTGAAAACATGTAGTCAACATCACTAGCAATCAGAGAAATGCAAATCAAAACTTCACTGAGATTCCAACTCACTCCTGTCTGAGTGGCGAAAATGAAGAATACAATCAATGACAGATGCTGTGGGAAGAGGAACAATGTCACATTGTTGGTGGGCCTGAAAACTGGTACAGCCACTTTGGAAAGCAGTGGGGTGACTTCTCAAAAATCTGGGGCTGGAACCACCTTATGACCCAACTATCCGACTTCTGGTCATTTTCCCAAAAGAGCTAGATTCGATATATTACAGAGATACAGCTTCATCAATGTTTTTAGCTGCTCAATTTACTGTAGTTAGACTATAGATTCAACCCAGGTGCCCTCACTGGATGAGAGGATTCAAAAGCAGTGGTACATATGTACAATGAAGTTCTACTCTGCTATTAGAGAAAGTGATATCATGACATTTGCAGCCAAATGGATGGAGATGGGAAAAAATAAGCTGAGTGAAATATCCCAAACTCAGATACTCAAGGGCTGAATGTTTTCTCTCCTATGTGAACGCTAGACTACAATTGGAAACAGACTGATAGTTGACAAAGCTAATAATAACCTACACATAGGTAAATATTTTACACAAGTAGGGGGACCCTTCCCTAGGATGCTGGGGGTTGAAGGGAGGGTGGCAGGGAAGTAAGGAGGGAATAGGAAGGATATCAAGCTTCTGGAGGGAGTGAGTATGGGATATCAACCCAGTGGGGAACTTTTGACTTCCATGAGAAGCCCAACTAACATGGGGTAAAGTAGGGGGAATCATGGGATGGGGCGAACTCAAAAGGGGAGGACCATGGAATGGCATCAGCCTTGGTTTGCTCTGGCATTATGCATTTGCTCATGATTGTATGATGATTCCCTCCTAAATGTAAGACAGTCTTGAACGAAAAAATAATAATAAAAAGGCCAGGTATCTCCTGCAAGGACTTGCCATGTAACTTTTGTCAAGCCATCCAAAACCCTTTCGCTTCAGTTTCTTCAATGATAAGTTTGGGGGAAATAATAGCTAATTTATAGAATTGTTTTGTAGATAAATAATTCTTACAGTCTGCTAAAAAAGTATCTGGAACTTATCAAAAATTAAATAAATATTAAATCTTAAAGTTACTTTAAATAATTACTTTCACGGTTGTCAGACACATTTATTAGACATAGCAAAGGCATAGCAACACATAATCTAGGGGTACCATAAGTATGTGGGAGGGGAGAGGGAGGGAAAATAGGGAGGGATCAAGGGAGACAATCAACAATGTAGCATACTCTTTACTCCCCTGAGAATCCAAATAATACTCATGCAATAATTTAGCTCTGGAAAATTCACAGTCTAAATATTTATATCACTTGTAGGGGCAAAATATAGATGAATCAAGAGACTGGGATGTAGGCGATGTGGGGGTAATTCTGATTTAGGAACAAATGCATGTCAATTGTTACTTTATATGCATTTATGATTGTACAATAATTCAACTCCTTAATAAAAAGTTAAAAAGAAAAAAAAATATGTAGCCAATAATGAAAAGTTTTCATTAATAGAGGAGAATAGCCATGAAGCATTATCTGCATACAAGCAAATGTATTTAAAAAAAAAAGAAAAGAAGAAAAATAAATATACCAAGCAAACCAACATAGACATATTTCTGAAAAGAGTGACAACCTCTTCAAGAACTGCCTCAGGCAGGTACTTCAGGAGGCTTTCTAGGAGAAGAAGTTGTCCTTATAAAAGCTGACAGCTTCATGGTGTAGTTGACCCTGAAGACCTCCCACTGAGACAAGATGTAGAGAAGGAAGAAAATGATATCATAGATCCTGATTCTAGGTAGGTATAGGCTATGTGTATTTGCATAATAGTTTTTATTAAAATTTAAAACTATAATTTAAAAAATTTTGAATACAAAAATATGTATAGAATATTTTTATGAAGACATTGTCTTGGTATAGTTGTACATGTTGTGCTTTAAGTGAATTGCTAATGGAAAAAGTACAAAGTTTAAAACAATTAAAATGTACAAAGTTAATATGTTACAAAAAGCTGAGTTTGATTTACTATTCATGAAATAAAAATGTTTATGAATTTAAAGTAGCTTAAGTGTACAGAGTATATAAAGTCCACGGTAGTATATAGCAATGTCCCAGGCCTTCACACTTATTCACTGCTTATTCATTAGTCACCTAGAGTGTGACTTCTTCTAATCCTGCAAGCTCCATTCATGCTAAGTGTCTTATACAGGTACACCATTTTTATCTTTTACGCCATATTTCACTGCACTTTTTGTATATTTAGAAGTGTTTAAATGCACAATTGCTTACAATTGTATAGCAATTTCTTACACATTTACTACAATAACATGCTATACAAGTTTGTAACCTAGCATCAATAGGCTATACCACATAGCCTAGATGAGTGGCAGCTACCTAAGTTACCCAAGTACTAGAGTTGCCTAATGATGTATCTCTCAGAACATATCTCCATCACTAAGCAATGCAGGACTGTGCTAAAAAAAAGCTACCAGAATTCTATAATATATGTTTTATTCAAGTGGAAAATATTGAATACTTTCTTTCCAAACAAAGAATAGGACAAAGTGCTCAGAACCATCATTTCTTTTTCTGAGATCTTAGTGTCTCAGAAAGATAAAATAAACAAATAAGCAAAGTAACATAACAGGATTAGAGAGGATAGAAAAAGAAATTCCCATAATTTGCAGATGATATATGTGGGTTTAGAAAATCCAGAATAATCCAATTCATTTTTAAAATGAATTAGTGAGCTTAACAAGTTTGTTCAACACAATTTATTTTTATAAAATAAGTTAGAACAGAAAATTTGACAACCCATATCTTTTACCATACCACTGAAATTATCAAATATCCAGTGAAAAAGTTCTACCAGAATTAGTGTTAAGTTATATAACAAAACTATGAAGCATTTGATGATAAAATAAAGAACTAATAAATAGTACAATACATTCATGGAAGAAAGCCCTAATATTATAAGAATAGCACTTCTCAAACTAACCTATGGATTCTAATCCTATTTCTTTTTTTGAATCAACATGTGTTTAGTGAAACTTTATGCTTGTGGAGTTTAACTGTACTGAATGGAGTTTGTGGTGAAGTCTACTTGGAAGAGCCACCTTCTGTGGTTTTCTATAGCCTGTTGACTGACTTTCTGGGATGGGCAGTCAAGTTCCTTGAGGAGCTCCTCTGAGCTTCACATTTCCACGTGGCAGAGCAGTTCTTCTCCGAATGTTGATGTTCTCTATTTCTTTGCCACCCTCATTCAGTTGTTCCCAAGGAGCAGTGAAATGAGGCAAATCCATTCTCTGTACCTGGACCTCTTTAAATGGAGGGAGATTGGTGTAAAGGACCTGGATATAGTGGATTCACCTTTCCCCACATGACTAAGATCTTGAAACATGAGAAATACCTTCATTAAACTCTACAAAAATTTTTGCAGTTTTTTTGGGTACCACTTTCTCCTTTTGTCAAGTGAAACTCCTCAAAGAGTTTAGAATAAATATATGATTCATTTTGCATGTCACAATTGTTGATATTTGTCTTTTGGATCTAACTTACTTTGGTTTAGATAAGTAAGTTTGAAAGGGTAGAATTTCCAACTGGCTTTCTTGGTGTAATTTACATCTGAAAGCGTAGACTCTGAAATTTAACATAACTTGTCAGTTCACATTATGGTAATCTTCCAAGCACAGACCTGGAAAATAGTAGTCATATAATCAGGCCATATTATATACCATAGAAGATTCAAATGAATAACAAAAACATGCTTTCATATTTGAGAAATTTTGAGTCATTACTGTGACTAATTAAATCTATCCTTCTCCAGTGTTTTAAAACAAAACGATGCGGGGAGAGATACAAAGGGGAAGGAGGAAAGAGAAAAAGATAGAGGGTGGAGGGAATAGGATGCAGGCAAGGGAGAAAAAGGAACAAAATAGAGGACAAGGAGAAAGGAAGAAATGGAGAATCACAAAGTCATTTAGACTAGAGGCTGTCATTTTACATGTAATTTTATTTCATTAATCAACATACAAACAGTCATAATACAATCAGTTGAGAAGTGCTTCTCTATCTCATTTTGCAACTGAAGAATTATAGTTCTCCTGTGATCAAAGTGATTTTTAAAAAGTCATTTTCCTGGCACTAACTATGAGGTAGAAAATGACAGGATGTTTATAGTATTTGCTTGAATGCCTCATACATGGATTGAGTCTATGTTAAAAAAAATAATATGTATTCTGCATCATTTAGCATTCAACATTAGAAAGAAAGACTATAGCAACACCTTTGACATTACCTCATCTCTATCCAGGAAAGTATAATTTAAAAAATTAAATGAACAAATTTATGCACATACACAAAATAAGCAAACTGGTTTCTTAAAATCTATGAGAAAACAACTAAGAAGCAAAGGGAAAAAATGAATTAACATATGCTGCATAGCAGATTCACTTTTCTTTTAATTGCTTACAATGGGCTGTTGGAGGATCCACATATCTAAGTTGTATTTCCCAACTTGAAAGCAAATTATTCTTTGCATTACTTTAATAAAATATGCATCACATTGAGATCTTGTGAAGTGTGTTACATGTGAAACTTTGATCTCCCAAAAACATACGAGGATCAAAGTTTTCCATCATTTGGTCATAAATTGCAGCTAAAATAAAGTGATAATAATCTAGTCAAGTAAAAGCAACCTGTTACAAATGCTTTTGAATTGGTGTTACTATATGTAGTTTGTGCGTTACTGAATTAATTAATCATTTCTTTGAACTTCGACACTCTGCTGTCACTAGGTTAGGAGTAAGTGCCAGTCACTGTTAATGTATTTGAAATTCACTTTTAGTACTGATATTTTGTAAGTCAAAAAACAAAGAGTAAACCTTTGTGGCTCTGGGAAACACAATGTGAAGAAAGTTTGTGATGTAACAAAAGACAGGATTTGACACCTTTACTGTTCTTAATTGGAAGATTCTCATCCTAAATAAAGGACTGATTGAATTTGTGATAGTTATTATTTTGTTGCAGTTAATTTGAGTGTCAACTGCTGTAATTAATATAGTTATTAATGTGAAGTCAGGCATTCTGAGCTTGAATCACAGCTTTCCCAATTATCAGCTACTTGAGTCAGTTATACCATCACCCCACAATAGTGGCTCCATTTGCAAAGTGGGAATGTTAATAATAACCACCGTATAAAATGGTCATAAGCATTTTTTATGATTTGAATGTGAGTTGCCCCCCAAATGCTCACGTGTGAGAATTTGGAAAGGCTGAAGTGTAATGATTGGGTTATAAAAGCCTTAATCTGATTAATGAGTTAATCCCCTTATAGGGATTAACTGGCAACTGTACACTGGTAGGGTGTGGCTAGAGGAGGTGGGTCATTGGGGGCATGCCTTTGGGGTATAGAGTATGTATCTGGTCTGGAGTTTCTCTCCTGCTCTGCTTCCTGATGTGACACCTTGAGCTGCTTATCTCCCTGGATCCATGCCTTCCACCCTGATGTTCTGCTTTACTTTGAGCTCTAAGTAATGAAGCTGACCTTCTCTGGTCATAGACTTCTGAAACAGTGAGTCCATAAATAAACCTTTTCCTCTAAAATTGTTCTTGTCTCATGTACCTATCACCCAACTTCATATAATTGCTATATTGATCTATTTAAATTATTTTTTCCTCTTAAGATTTGTCTTGCAAAAATTTTCTGATAGTAAAAAATAAATTTGAAAATCACTGCTCTATAGAGTAAATACATTATCAAGAAAAAAACTGTCTTTGCCATCAGTTGGAATTAAGACACCAAAATGAATGCCATCTATAAAAAAATAATAACTTCAGTTTCATGCCATTCTCTACCTACACAAAGTGCACAGATTAGAACTCTGCATGTTCTCATCCACAACCATCTCAATTTTCCTCCTCTCAGTCATTGATACTTTCATTCACCAGTTATTAAAAGCAAAACTATTATTTCTTCTCCTTTCTTATTTATGTCAGAATGTTGACTCTAGAAACACATCTTGAATCTCTTTACCATACCCACTTCTATGAGCCTCAGTGGTCACCACGTCTGTTTGCTTGTCCATTGATAACCTGTTCTCAATGAGACAATCTATGATCTTTTGAAAACAAATGAAATGGCATCCTTCTGCTCAAAATTCTCCAAAGGAATTAAATTGTTCTCAATGTAATTCACATTCCT
>PVKS010021269.1:0-35512 GCA_004027875.1 Aplodontia rufa | reverse complement strand
CGGGGTTGTTTCCATAGCCTAGCAATAGTAAATTGTGCTGCTATGAACATCGATATTGCTGTGTCACTGTAATGTGCTGATTCTAAGTCCCCTGGAAAGATACCCAGGAGTGGAATAGCAGGGTCGTATGGTGGAGTCATCCCTAGTTTTTAAAGGATTCTCCATACTGCTTTCCAGAGGGGCTGTACCAGTCTACAGCTCCACCAACAGTGTGTTAGTGAGGACAAGAATTCTAAGATCTAATTATCCTGCAAGTAAGTGGAAGTAGGACTCTGGAAGCAGATGATTCATTTAACTCCATGTGAGATGGGATATCCATACATGGTTGAGCAGTTGAAGAAATGTTCTCAACAAAATATCACGTGGTGTCCTAGGCACTGGGGACACACAGATAATAAGACATGATTTCTGACCTCTGTCCGTATTGGCTTCCCTGGAAGAGCACTCATCTGCAATTTCTCCATTCTGGGGAGGGTCAAGCAATGAAACACAGCAGTAAAGAAAATAGGATCTGAAGACAGCTTGATTGGAATCCTGGCTGCGTCTCTTCATGGCTGTGTGGCTTTGACAAATTAACTTTTCTGGTCATCAGTTTCCTCAGGTGAAAAAGAGGATAATAAAAGTCTACAAGATGAAGTTTGTGTGAAGATGCAAAGAAACAAACCATGTAAAGCGACTAGCATACTGTTAGCATGAAAGGAGCATCAGGTCCCATGATAAGGCCTTGCTATGTGCTTGCCCAATCTGCAGGACGACAGGAAACCAAGGTGCCTGTGCAATTGGGAGTGAATCTGCGAGAGTATGAAGGAATGACAGCGTGACCTGAGCCACATTCTGTGTCCTTGCAATGGAATCCAGATAAGAAGAAATGGAACACAGAAAAAGGAGTATCTCAGAGGAGGAAAGCAGATTCTCTGCTTCCACGGGACTAAGCTTGTCGGTAGCAGATCAACTATAACCTTGTAACTGATCAGTTGAAAACATAATGTAGCAGGGCAATGGCCAGTAATAAATGGGAGAATGAAATAGTTTGGGGCCTTCTAAGAAGAAAACCCATTTTGGGAGTTTTTTTTAAACTTAGTCAACTTTTAATGAATTCCAATAAGTAACAGACACTTTTGAAGCAATTATCATGGATCGCATCATTTATTCTTTACAATAATCCAATCAATTTTCTACATTTTATAACAAAGCACAGACAGGTTAACTAATCAACCCAAGATCACGCAGGTTGTGGTAGAGTTGCATTCAAAGGCAGGCAATGGAGATCTAGAGCCAGCTCTTGTGCCAACGCACTTCATTATCTCCATTGCTGGTAGGGGAAGTGAGACCTAGAATGAGAAACAGAAGGGAAGCCATGTCAGTTGGTGGTTTGGTCTTTTTGAGGAACTACTCATGTAGGGGCTCTTTTTGCTTGGTAAAACAGAGTTCCTCACTTCTCAGTCTGTCTTGGTATCACTGGCCTAAAAGCCTTCATGGCTTTATATCCTATGGGCATGAAACTGACTTTTATGGTTTTATTAGGATTTATATCACAAACCATAAAATTCACCCACTTAAAGTATTCCCTTCAGTGGTTTTTAGTATAGTCACAGATTATGCAATCATCACCACAATCACTTGTAGAGCATTTTCTTCACCCCCAAAAAGAAACCTCATATCTCAACTGCTCACCCTTCCCCTAACTACAACAAACTCAGTACTTCTGTCTGTTACGAATTTTCTTACTCTTAATAATTCACATAAACAGAATCAAACAACATGTGGTCTTTTGTGGCTAGGAACTCTCACTTTGCATAATGTTTTCAAGGTTTATCTATGTTGTTATATGTGTCAATGTTTATTTTTCATTGCCAAATAATATTTCATTGTATGGATATACATTTCCTTTATCCATTTGCATTTATGGCCATTTTTATTGTTTTCACTTTTCAGTTACCATTAATAATGCTGCTATGAATATTTGTGTGCAACTTTTATGTAGACATGTTTTCATGGTTATTTTGAAAATGATATGAATGTTTCTATTTATTTTTATTTTTTATTTTTTTAAAAAAGAGAAGGACAGTAAGAGAGAGAGAAAGAATCAATTTTATTTAGTTTTTCATGTGGCTTTCGTTGCTCTGAGACTTCGTTGTATATGTGGTGCTGGGGTTTGAACGCACATCCTCACACATGCAGACAAGCGCTGTAATCACTGAGCCACTGCTCCAGCCCTCATATTTATTTTTAAATAAATTCAAATGAGTGAAAAATTACAAGGACTACCATGTTCCCTTCATTCAGATTCTCCAGTTTTTAGTATTTTATGTCTGCTTTCTCTCCCCTTCTCTATATATGTATGATTTTATTGTTCTAATCTCAAGTTCTTTCAAACAATCTAATAGAAAATTTCAGACTCTATGTCCCATTACCCTAAATATTCAGTGTGTATATCCACAAAACAGAAACCCTCCTCTATAACCGTCATATAACCCTCCAAATCAGAAAATCAGCATTGATAGAACACAGACCCACTAACATTTCACTCAACTATTATAATAGTGGTCCAATTTATGCTTTGAATATGGCCCTTGCTTTTCTACCCCCAGGACTTATTTTTTAAATGGACATGTTTCTTCTCCTCTCTCCCTAATCTTGGGGAAACAGGATTACCTTTCTTCCTCATCTTAGGCAGTTATCTGTCCTTGAACACATAGCCACCACAGGAACAAGTAATTCAGCCTTGGGGATGGCACCAGAAGATCTCAGAAATGACTTCCAAATTAACAAGTGAATTACAACTCCAGCAGAGAGCATGTGGAATATAGCCCTTGAATCACCTCTTTAAAAGCAACCCTGTTCCCCCTGACAGGAAAATCACAGCCTGTGGGACAGGAATCTCTGTGTTTCTCCTTTGCTAGCAAAGCAAAAACGAATGAGGACATTTGTTTTCCCCAAAACCATGTCCTCATTATTGGATTAGCATGGGGACAAAGACTGAGCTCTTGGTAACACTATGTCCCAACTAATCCTATGCTCAATTTAGTTATCATGTATTTCCAGTTCTTTGAACTGAAAAAGTTTCAGGGCTGGAGACAGCTCAGGGGTCAATCCCTTGCATAGCACATGCAAGGCCCTTGGTCCAGTCCCCAAGACTGCAAAAACAAACTGGAAAAGTTCCTTGGTCTTTTCTTGTCTTTCATAACCTGAAAAGTTTTTAAACTGTACAGATCTCTCATTCTATAGAATGATCCTCAACTGGATCCATCCAGTGTTTGCTTATGACTAGACTCAGCCATATGTTTTAACAGGAAACCCACAGAAAGGAGGATGGGCTCTTGTCAGGAGGAACATGATGCCAATTCTCAATGATGAGAATTCTGCTTATCTGGTCAAGTGGTTTTCTCACTGTAAGAATCACCATTTCTGGGGCTGGAGCGGTGGCTCAGCAGTTATGGTGCTTGCCTGGCATGCACAAGAATGTGGGTTTAAACCCCAGCACCATGTACACCACAAAGTGTCTGCACAACGAAGTCCACATGAAAACTGATATTCTCTCTCTCTCTCTCTGTCCCTGTCTCTTAAAAAAAAAATCATCATTTCTGGGAGAAACCTGCGGAGGAGGGACCCAGGAGAGTCTGGGACCCACCTGCCCCTTACAGCCTCGGGTAGATATAGAGGACTAAGGGAAAAGAAGATTGGGGCTTTGCGAGGGAGTTGTCAGGGAAGGGTCCTTTCTTACAATTGAGTGTTTAGGGTTTCTTTGCATGGTGGTAGAGTATTGTAGGTGGGTATGGGTTTTAGGATTAGGTGGGCCTGGGGTATAGGGATAGGTCCAGGGTTTAGGGATTAGGTGGGTAAAGGATGTAGGGATAGGTGGTTCTTGTTCTAAGATGGAGGATAAGATTCAAAATGCAAGCCCTAGGTCAAGTTCTACCTAACACAGTGTACTTACTTATTTGCTTGATCTCCCTCTATGTAGCAATCTCCCAGCCGCATACAGCTCACTGCTGTGGCTCCTTCCTCTGTGTGTCATCTATTTGGTCACCTTCCAAATGTCTTCTTTTTGGCACACTGCTACTCAGTAGATGTCAGTTCTTCCCACACTGAATGATAACGTAGTCAGTGCCATTCCAACCAAAATTCCAAGAGAACTCAACAAAGTTTTTGAAGAAAAGTAAAGGTCTATGAAGTATTGTGTCATTTGAAAAGGAAGAGCAAAGACGGGTATATTAGACACAGAGATGTGCAGCTAAGATTGTCCTTTCAAGAAGAACATGCCACTTACCTGCAGGGAATGTGGCCAGTACATGGCCTTCAGCTGTCAGCTGCTTCAGCATCAGCCTCAGCTGCTGAGAGCACTCTTGCCCAAGGAACAGTCAGTCCTTCCAGAGCTTCGGGGATGTGGTGACTGAGTGGGCCTGCCATTCAGCCTAATGCAGGGCAATCTGAAGGTTAACACCCCCCTAACATGCCTCACTGTGTTGACTAAGGCTCTGTCAAACTGCACCTTAGTTCAACTACTTTCTCTGCCCAAATCGGCTTCCCCCCTTTCTCTTTCATGGGTACCAGTCCCTGTGAAGGTTAATTTTATGAGTCCACTTGACTGTATAATGGGATGCCCAGATTATCTGATCAAACCTCATTTCAGGAGGTGTCTATGAATGTGTTTCTAGAAGTGGTTAGCATTTGAACGGTGAACTGAATAAAGCAGATGTCTCTCCCCAGTGTGGGTGGGCCACAAGCAATCTGTTCAGAACACGAATAAAATAAAAATGTGGAGGGAGGTTGAATTCATGGTCCGCCTGACTGCTTGAACTGGAAAATTGATCCTCTGCCCTTGATGCTCTTGGATCTTAGGCCTTCAGATCCGAACTGTAATCTATACCATTGGCTCAGCCTTTCCAGCTACAACACTGGATTTGGGAGCTCCAGCTTGCAAATGCCAGATTGTGTGTATCTTTACCCTCCATAATCACATGAGCTAATTCCTTAAAATAGATCTCCTTCTGAATCTTTACAGCCTATCGGTTCTGTTTCTGTGGAGAACCCTGACTATGCATCCCAAAGCCCATCCCAACTTCCACTTCCAGAGTCCCTGATGTAACAAGGTGGAATTCATTCTACAGGATGTTATGATACAGAGTGGTAACAATACAGTTATCACTGTATGCACATGAGAAGAGGGAGATATGGAGAATGATGTTTCTGAGACCTTATTGTGGGAATAGTTTTATAAACTAGACATCCCCAAAGCATGAACCATATATACATAAAAGAATTTTTTTACATAAAAGAATTTTATTACATCAACGTTCATGGTCTAACAGGGTGTGGTGGTACAACCTGTAATCCCAGCAGCTCAGGAGGCTGAGGTGGGAGGATCACCAGTTCAAAACCAGCCTCAGCAATTTAGAGAGGCCTCAAGCAACTTAGTGAGACTCTGTCTCGAAATAAAATATAAAAAAGGGCTGGGGAGGGCTGAAGGGGTGACTCAGTGGCTAAAATGCTTGCCAGGTATGCACAAGGACCTGAGTTCGAACCCCAGCACCATACACACAACTTAGTGTCGGAGAAACAAAGGCCAGATGAAAAAATAAATTTAAAAAATTGATTCTCTCTTTCTCTCTCTCTCACACTCTCTCTCTCTTAAAAAAAAAGGGGGGGGGGCGGCTGCTGGGGATATAGCTCCGTGGTTAAGTGCCCCTGAGTTCAGTCCCTGGTACCAAAACAAACAAAACAAGAAAAAAAAAAAAAACAGTTACTGGTCTATAAAGGCACTGTAGAGCCAATTTAACAGATGCTTGACAGACTGGGAGAAAATATTCGAAACAACTAAAACCAGCAAGGAATTAATATCAAAAATATACCAGCAAATATTTCAAATTAAGAAAAATATGGGGGGCTGGAGCGATGGCTCAGCAGTTTCGGCGCTTGCCTGGCAAGCATGAGGACCCGGGTTCAAACCCCAGCACCACATACACAACTAAGTGTTAGAGCAACTAAGGCCATGTGAAAAACTAAATAAATTTGTTTCTCTCTTTCTAAGAAAAAAAAAAAAGAAAGAAAAATATGGGCACCAAAAGGAAAAAAACAAAAAGGAAAAAATCACAATCAGGAAATACAAGAATGAGAAAATCATATGGCCCATAAGTGCATGAATAAATGCTCAATTTCATTAAAAATCACAGAAACAAGATAAAACTACAGATGAATCCAAAAGTTGTGGGCTGGAGCAGTGGCTCCACAGTTACGGTGCTTGCCTGGCATGCGCGGGGACACGGTTCATTCGTACCCCAGCACCACGTACACAATGAAGTGTCAGAGCAACAAAAGCCACAGGAAAAACTAAATAAAAAAATTGTTTCTCTCTGTCTCTCTCCTCTCTCTCTCACTGTTCCTTGATCCTCAAAACAAAACAAAAACAAACATCAAAAAAAGTCGGCAAGGTCACCGAGAGGCAGGAATCCTTACATGAGAATGTAAATGTGTGTAGCTACCATGGGAATGAGTATCTGTATGGCTCTGTACAGCTTCCATAATCCAATTTTAGATGCAGAGTCAAGAAAATAAGTGCCAGTAGTCTATTAGGAAGATGATCCCAGGAAACCTCAGTAGAGAGTGGGGAAGCGGAATAAAGAAGAGAAAGAAGGCAATTAAGGGTGCATTATTAAGTGAATTACTAATGTGGGAATCAGAGCTCAGCGCTTATCCCTCTGGGTAAGACAGTGTAGAACACACACCTGAGATGAACCCGCTGAAGACTGAGGGAGCTGTGGTACTTGAACAGAGATCCCTTTAGCCATTGGGTGAGGAGAGCTGGGGTTAATTTCCCAGTGCTTCTGCAAGTGCTGTTCATAGCCAGAGCAGGCTCCAAAGATGCAGATGCTGGCAGATGGAAAACTTGGGCAGCTCTATACCAAAATGGTGAGGCCCGAGGGCCCAGGTTGCTACACTTGTTGCTTCTAGTGTATACTTGCAGTCTTATACTGGTCCAGAAGAGGATGAGTCAGGTATGAGGGTGCTGACTCTGACGGCGTTTGTACTGGCTGGAGATGAAGGCAATCTAATCTGCGTAGACTGCTGTATATTCACCAAATCCTGTGTTCTTCTCTTAGCACGTTAGTAGACTACATGGAGATCTACGGCCAAATTCTGGCCATCGGAGTGCGGGTATGAGTAAGGTGTGCCATTCCCAGCCTGGCCCCAGACAAACGTGCCTTCCACATAATTCCCCTTGCTCTCTCTTTTTTCCATTCACTAGTCAAGGAAGAGGGGAAAAAGGTCTGGAAGATGGGAAAGTCACACAATACAAGAATAAAAGTCTGCATGAAGGAAAGTGCCTTCATCAATTCTCCACCATCTCACCTTGGACTGTGTGACCTGAGTGAGCATTAAACAAATTTCTATTATTTTCAGCCACTGAAATTTTAAGGTTTTTTTTTTTAAGAGAGAGGTACAGTGAGAGAGAGAGAGAGAATCAATTTTTTTAATTTCATTTTTCATGTGGCTTTCATCGATCCAACATTTTGCTGTGTACAGGGTGCTGGGGTTTGAACCTAGTTCTTCGCGAATGCCAGGCAAGCACCCTAACCACCGAGCCACCAGGTTTTTTTTTAACAGCAAATCCACACTGACTGTTATACTAAGGAAATATTAATTTAAAATTTGTTCCATTATGGTTTAGATATGAGGTATCCGCCAAAAGCTCATGTGTGAGACAAAGCAAGAAAGTTTAGAGGTGAAATGATTGGGTTATAAAAGCCTTAACCTAGTCAGTGTGTTGACTGGGTGGTAGCTGGAGGCGGTGGGCCATTGTTTCTATGTTGTCCTTGGTGAGAGGGGAAACCCCCCTTCCTGGGGTGATGTCATGAGCCATTTTCCTCCTTCACACTCTTCTGCCATGATATTCTGCCTCATCTAGGGGCCCAAAGAATGAAGCCAGTCACCCAGCCATCTATGGACTGAGACCTCTGAAACTGTGAGCCTCGAGTAAACTACTCCTCTAAAATTGTTCTTGTCATGTGTTTTAGTCACAGCAGCAAAAAAGCTGACTCAAAACAGGGTGGAAGTGTCTTATGGTATATACTAAGTAACACAGAAGAAATGAATTAAATGCACTAACTGAATATGGATAAATTTTTAAACTTTTGAGTTAGAAATGTTAAAAAAAACTTTGTCCATTTTGTAATACAAATATATCCAAGAACGTGTATTAAGCACACTGGCCTGATAGCCTGTTTGGAGAAGGAGCTGGAGAAAAAGAAAAGTGGCAATGAGAAAAAAAGGGATGAGGAGATAAAAATGAGAAAGAAAACAGAAAGAAAAAGATCCTTTTAATGAGCAATAATAATAGTATACTATAAACTGAGTAATGCAATTAATTCTATACCTGAGGGTTTTGAGTTTGGGGGCATTTTTTTTTCCTACTAGAAATTAAACCAAGAAGTGCTTTACCATTGAACCATATCCCAGAAATTCTTATTTTTTATTTTGAGACAGGGCCTCACTGAGTTGCTAAGACTGGCTTTGAACTTGTGATCCTCCTGCCTCGCTGGGATTAGAGGTGTGCGCCACCTCACCTGGCCCTGGAAAGGTTCTTTTCTTTTCTTTTTCTTTTTCTTTC
Organism: Aplodontia rufa; assembly: GCA_004027875.1. Lineage (NCBI taxonomy): Eukaryota > Metazoa > Chordata > Mammalia > Rodentia > Aplodontiidae > Aplodontia > Aplodontia rufa. The sequence goes on along the minus strand of PVKS010021269.1, from coordinate 26,904 downwards.
TTTCTTTTTTTTTTTAAACACACCATCGACATTTATTGTTAAGTTCTCCCAAACAGGTAGCCCAGGTCGGGGGCCTCATGTGGCTGCCTTAAAGTGCACCAGTGGTCCTGGGGTCTGCCGGGTTTTCCCTAGGACTTTTTAGGTCCTGAAGTCCTTGTGGGGTCTGGGCTGTGTCACTCAGCAGAGCTGCCTTCAGGGAGGAGCAGCACTTGGGGGAGGGAGGGAGAGGTCATATCTGCCTCAGACCCTGCTCAGTCCATCATCTTCAGCAGGTAACTGGAGGGAAACTGAGGCAAGAAGGCGACACCCAGAGGGAAAAACTGACAGTGAGGTGGGCAGGACCAGCTTCATTCAGGCCTTGAGTCAGAAGGGCCTACGAGGGAGGCTTCCAGGTCTTTCTCCCTTCCGGCTTCTGGAAGAATGAGCAGGAGAGAAGGGGGCTTTGGTCTGTCAGGGCTGAGTCCTGAGTTGCTCTGTCCCTCACAAGGGCTGCAGGGCAGCCAGGCTGGAAGTGCTGCCACACCTGAACTGTGCTACAGGCTCTGACCCTTGGTCCCTGCCCTGGAGAGGATGGAGAGCAGCCTCTGCTGGGCCTTCACTGAGCCTTCTTGGTCACCCTCCAGTTCTTCAGCATAACATAGGTGATGAATATAATCCATTTCCCCCAAACTCCACCACCTGAGCAGCCTGGAATGGTTCTTTCCAATGGCTGAGGCCACCCCAAGAGAAGGGCCTCTCAATGGATTACAAAAGTTTGAGGAGTGATTTTTGGAAGGCCTACTCTATAACTCAGTTCTGTTTTCCTTTTCTCTTACGTCTCCTAGTGACCTGCGCATTCTTCCATCACACTCCTGTTAGCCCACAGCTTCACCACCTTTGCTCTCCTTTCTCTCCATGGACTTGAATCCCTGGTTCATACTTTCCTAACCTCTCTGGACCTAAGTTTGCTCATCAGAAAGATGGAGCAAATTATTGAATTGTTGTGAGGTTTAAATGAGATACTCCATGCATGTGTCTGTCTGACATACAATGCCAGGGAGTGTTGATATTGTTTTTTTAGTTCATTCACAAATAATTTATGAATTATTCATATCAGGTTCCTCCCACACAAAGACACTAACACTAGCCCAAAACCATAGCAGAGAGGCAACTACTGCAGTCCATTCCACTTGTTGACATGATCAGGTGTCATAGTAAAATCTTAATGTTTTACCTAATCACAAAATATAAATAACCTCTTCCTTAGAACTGTCACTTCTAAGAATTTAGCATATAAAAAAATATTTTTTTGTACTGAGGACTGAACCAGAGACAACTAACCACTAAGTCACATCTCCAGCCCTTTTTATTTTTTATTTTTATCTATTTTTATTTTTGGTACCAAGGATTGAACCCAGGAGTACATAACCACTGAGTCACATCCCCAGGCCCTTTTTATTTTTTATTTTGAGACAGGGTCTCACTAAGTTGCTGAGGCTGGCTTTGAACTTGCCATCCTCCTGCCTCAGCCTCCAGAGCCTCTGGGATCATAGGCATACACTTATGCTATCAAACATTTTTAACATAGACACAAAGATATATGCACAAAGATAATTTTAAGTGAAAAAAATGAAAATAAGTAAGCCACAATGTGTACTCATCCAATGGAATACTATATAGTTGCCAAAAGAATGAAATAGATCTATATATGGATGCCAAATAAGATCCATAATATATTTTTTTAAAAGAGAGAGAGAGAGACAGTGAGAGAGAGAGAAAGAGAGAATCAATTTTATTTAGTTTTCCATGTGGCTTTCATTGGTTTGAGACTTCATTGTGTACATGGTGCTGGGGTTTGAACCTGTGTACTTGCGCATGGGGGGCAAGTGCCATAACCACCGAGCCATGGCTTCAACCCCCCCATTAATACATCTTTAAATGACAAAATAAAGCTGCAAAATGGTATGGATAGTAGGGCTAGGGATGTAGCTCAGTGCTAGAGTACCTGCCTAGTATGCATGAGGCCTTGAGTTTAATCCCCAACACTGCTGAAAAGAAAAAAAAAAAGTATACATAGTATAACATGATTTTATTAAAAAATTAAACACTTCTACACATACAGGTTAAGTTCTAAATGTTTGTGTCCCTCCAAAATTCTTGTTGACACCTAATCCCCATTGTGGTAGTATTAAGAGGTAGGTAGGGCTTTGAGGAGAAGATTAGATCAGGATGGCTCAGCCCTCATCAATGGGCCTAGTGTTCATATAAAATAGGTTAAAGGGAGCTGGGCATGGTGGTACGCATCTGTAATCTCAGCTACTGGAAAGACTGAGGCAGGAGGATTGTGAGTTTGAGGCCAGTCTGGACCACTTTGCAAAAACCTGTCTCTAAAATAAAAAGGACTGGAGATGTAGCACATTGGTAAAGCACCTCTGGGTTCAATTCCCAGTACTAAGGAAAGAAAGAAAGGACAGTGCCTGAACTTCTGAAGAGGTGTTTCACCAAATGATCACAAATAAAGAAAATATTAATACGAATTTACTTTTGGGGGCTGAAGCAGTGACTTAGCAGTTGGCACTTATCTGGCATGTTCAAGGACCCAGGTTCAAACCCCAGCACCACATACACAACTAAGTGTCAGAGAAACAAAGGTCAGATGAAAAAGTAAATAAAGTTTATTCTCTCTCTCTTTTCTTCTCTCCCTCTCTGTTAAAAAAAAAAAAAAAGAAAGAGGAATTTACTTCTGAAAAAGTAACAGAATTATTAAACACATTCTAGGGCTAGAGCAGTGGTTCAGGGGTTAAAGCACTTGCCCGGCAGGTGCAAGCACCAAAGTTTGAACCCCAGCACCACATACAAAACTAAATGTCAGAGAAAGGAAAGCCAGATGGAAAAATAAATAAAAATTGGATCTTTCTCTCTCACTGTCCCTCTCTCTCTCTCTAAAAAACAAAACAAAACAAAAACAAAAAACACACATTCTAATTCATTATCATCTTTTAAGAATAATGGTTTGAGGGGCTGGAGCAGTGGTTCAGCAGTTTTGACGCTTGCCTGGCAAGCACGAGGACCCGGGTTCAAACCCCAGTACCACGTACATAACTGAGTGTTGGAGCAACTAAGGCCATGTGAAAAACTAAATAAAGTTGTTTCTCTCTTTCTCTGTCTCTCTCACTGTCCCTCTCTCTTAAAAAAAAAAAAAAAAGAAAAGAATAATGGTTTGAGGGGCTGGAGCAGTGGCTCAGTGGTTGGAGTGCTTGCCTGGCATGCGTGAGGATCTGGGTTTGAACCCCAGCACCACATACACAACTAAGTGTCAGAGAAACAAAGGCCACATGGAAAAATAAATAAAATTGACTCTCTCTTTCCTCTCACACTTTCCCTCTCTCTTAAAAAAGAGAGAGAGAATAATGGTTTGAGAGGTGGCTCAGTGGTAGAGAGCTTGCCTGGAGTGCATGAGGTTCCTGTGTTCAATACTCAGCATAGCATACACAAAATAAAGAAAAACAATAACCAAATGAACAAAGCTTACTCTCTCTCTCTCTTGAAGAGAGAGAGGGACAGTGAGAGAGAGAAAGAATTAATTTTATTTAGTTTTTCATGTGACTTATGTTGTTCCAACACTTCGTTATGCATGTGGTGCTGGGGTTTGAACCAGCATCCTCACACACATCAGGCAAACACTGTAACCTCGGAGCTACTGCTCTAGCCCATTTCTCTTTCTCTTAAAAAAAAAAAAAAGATTCATTAAAAATAATGGTTTTAAGACAGGTGCGGTGGCACGAACCCATAATCCCAGGGACTCAGGAGACTGAGGCAGGAGGATTGCAAATTCAAAGCCAGCTTCAGCAACTTAGCAAGAACCTGTCTCAAAATAAAAAAACAAAATAAAAAGGACTGGGGTTGTGACTCAGTGGTTAAGCTATGGGTTCAATTCCTAGCATCCCCCACTCCCCAAAAAGAATAGTGGTTTTAGAGGCTGGAGCAGTGGCTCAGCAGTACAGCACTTGCTTGGCATGCAGGAGGACCCAGGTTCAAACACCAGCACCACATTCTACAGCTAAGTGTAGGAAAAAAAAAAACAAAAACCTAAAAAATTGATTCCATTTTACTATCTCTCTTAAAAAATAGGAGAATAGTTTTAATCAACCCATGAGTTTTTATGTTCTAAAGAAAAAAATTCCAGTTAAATAATGTGCAGCGTCAAGGGCACGATGGGCAAGCATTCAAGCATTCATTAAATGCTAATAGCACTGAGTTTAATCTGCATAGTTGAAGTAAAAGGGAAGTTAGAAGCTATCTTTAAGTTACATTCTGAGCTACATTAGCATTTATCTTGATTCACAAGGCACTACAGTGAAAGAAATAAAAAACCAAACTACTGACATATCTTGAGTTTAAGTTCTTCCACATACCTGTCACGTGACTTTGAATAAGGTATTTAAAAATCTGTGTGCTTTATTTTTCCTATCTCTTTTTTTTTTTAAAGAGAGAGAATCAACTTTATTTAGTTTTCATCTGGTCTTCGTTGCTTTGATACTCAGTTGTGCACATGGTGCAGGGGTTTAAACCTGGGTCCTTGAACATGCCAGGCAAGCATGATACCCCTGAGCCACTACTCCAGCCTGTATTTTTCCTATTTCTAAATAAGATTCAATAAATACTAACCACCTTGTAGAACTGCTTTATTAAGAGAGAGAGAGAAATGGAGAAAGTGAGAGAGAGAAAGAGAGAATCAATTTTATTTTATTTTTCCTGACAGTTGCATACGTGGTGCTTGAGTTTGAATCCACATCCTCGCACATGCCAGGCAAGCGCTGTAACCGCTGAGCCACTGCTCCAGCCCCTAGAATTGTTTTAAGTATTAAATGAAATAATATAGGTAAAAAATGCTTAGCTCATGATTCTCCTTGAGTTAAACAAATAATACCTATTATTTTCCTATATTGTCTCCTTGCGAGGAACCTAATGAAGAGTGACCACAATTGTGAAACTTCCTGAGGTCAAAGTTGACAGATTATTGTATAAGGAAGGAGCATATGTGAATTCCATGCCCAGCTCTTTCTTTTCTGCTTCCACCCTTGAAATTGCTTTAAATCTCTGATGGACTTTGCACCTTACCTAGTCATTTGGATAGCTGGCACAGAGTAGCCCCTGATTATCCTGTCTTTTAAAAAAATTAAATGATAACAGTTTAAAATGGTAGCTCAGTAAAGAAGAGTCGATTTTGTAAGATGGGAAAGTATCAGATAGAAATTTTGAAACACATTTTGCTAAAACTCCATGGGAACATTTTAATTACTTTCTGTGACTTTTTTAAAGCCAAACTTTCTTACTTAAAATACCCTTTTCTTTAAGAATATCCTTTGGTTTTTAGACACTTCCATTTTGCCTAACTCAAATGCATTTTATAACTTATCAGGCAGAAAAATTATAATAGAAATTTTCCATGAAAACAGCTTTCAATTTTTTCCTAGCTATAAATACTTCCTGATTATTCTTCCAAAAATTACTCCCTATGGTCACCTAACATAGATATCCTGTGTTCAGGAAAATAGAGATCTACATAAATTATGATTCTGAGGACTTACAGAGAAGAGGCTCATTCGGTGGTAAAAAATAAAACAAAAGAAAACAAAAACAGCTGGGTGTGGTGGTGCATACCAGGGAGGGTGAGGCAGGAGGTTCACAAGTTCAAAACCAGCTTCAGCAATCTAGCAAGGCCCTAAGGAGACCCTGTTTCAAAATAAAATAAAAAAGGGCTGAGATGTGGATTAGTGGTTAAGTGACCCTGGTTCAATCTCATGTGCCAAAAAGAAAAAAAAGAACAAAAAAATCAGCTGAGAGCAGCATTGCATTTCTGTAATCCCAGTGACTCAGGAAGTTGAATCAGGAGGATTGTGAGTTCAAGGCCAGCCTCAGCAATTTAGCAAGATTCTGTCTCAAAATGAAAACAAAAAGAAAGAAAGAAAGAAAAAAGATTGGGGTTGTAGCTCAGTGGTAAAGCACCCCTGGATCCATCCCCAGTATCAAATGAAATAAAATTTAAAAGTCATACTAAAGATACATGGAACTGGAGGACATTATATTAACCAAACAAACAAAAACCTGATACAGAAAGGCAAATACTGCATGTTTGTCACTCCACGTGTGGAGGCTGAAAAAGTTGATTTTGTAGAAGTGGAGTAGGATAGTGGTCACTAGAGGAGAGAAAAGGGCTGCAGAGGAAGATCAGATAACAGGTACCGAAATACAGTGATCTGGGAGGAATGTGCACGAGTGTTCCTCCACACAGAGGGTGACATAGTTTACAGCAGTTTATTATCTAATTTGTAAAGGGCTAGAAGAAAGGAAATGGAAGATTTCCAACGCAAAGAAATGATAAATTTTTAAGGAGATGGAAAAGCTAACCACTCTGATTTGATTGTTTTATCTGTGTACGTGTCTCGAATTATCACACTGTATTCCAAAGATATGTTTAGCTAAACGCATTAATTGTAATAAGTAAATTATGTTGAAGATTTTTTTTTTCAGGGCTGAGGACTGAACTCGGGACCATGCACATGCTAGGCAAGCGCTCTGCCACTGAACTAAATACCCAACCCCATGTTGAAGATTTTTAAGTCTTCTTACATCTTCTCAAAGCTCTTTATATCTTAACTAGTCATTTATATCTTAACTATTGTCATTTGGGAAAATACCTCATAAATTTAAAGTTCCACTTATATACTTTTTTTTTGAAGGGGGTTACCAGGGATTGAACCCAGGGGCGCTTAATTACTAAACCACATCCCCAGCCCTTTTTATTTATGTATGTATTTATTTTGAGACAGGGTCTTGCTAAGTTGTTTAGGGCCTTGCTAAATTGCTGAGACTGACTTTGAACCTGCAATCCTGCCTTAGTCTTCTGAGCCACCGGGATTACAGGAGTGTGCCACCATGCCCAGCCTACTTATATCATTTTGCATACAACTGTGTTCTTAAAATGTCTTTATTGTGCTGTGGTCAATATGAATATGCTGTGCTTTTTATTACTTTTTATTTTTGGTTAAGCTTACATTAAATGTAAGTCATCAGATTTCATGTGCTTATCATTCTAACTGGCTAGGTCATTGCTCTATGATATTGATTTAATGAAATCTCTGAGTAGCTAAGGTTAAGGACAAATTAACATTTACCAAAGTTCAAACTGAAGGTCATCAGTTTTTAACATGAATCAGTCCAGTTTTTCACTATTTTTTCCAAAGTTATAAGAAATAGTATAATTTGCCATACATTTTGGGATATTGATAACATTTTATGAATAAGTTATCTTTTTAAAATATTTAAATTTGAGCCTATATAATTAGAAAAATTCAAAACATAATGAAATGTATAAAGCAAAGAAGATAAGTAACCTGTAATTAACTGAAGCCACAGAAAGCTAACACATTTTACCAGTTTGTGGATTATGTTCCTATATTTTTCCAAGTACACATACATACATGCACTCATTTACTTAAACATTAATGGAGTGCCTTTTATGTGCTAGGGGCAGTTATTGCAACTCAGGCCAGAGCTCAGGATGACTTGAATCAGGCAGTAGTGGTGGGGATAAGCCTGGGCTGTGTCTCAAACATAATGGTGGCAGGACTTGTTCATCAATGTCATACATTAAAGATAGCAATGCAGGGTGGCTCTCAGATTTTGGGTCTGTAGAACTGGGTAGATTTTTCACAATGGAGGCCACTGGTGACTTTTGACAAATGTGATTTCAGTGAGACAGTGGGGCAAAAGGCCATACTGGAATGGCTTGAAGGGAGAGTAAAGGAGTACAGAGGACAAATACAAGCAGTCATTTTGAAGAGCTTTCTATAAGACAGAGCAGAGATATGCAGTGATAGCTACAATTAGATGCAAGGACAGGGATGTTTTAAAGAATATCTAAAACTAATAAATGTTGTTGGAGCTCAATCTATCACATTTTGAAATATGCGATACTTTGACCCAGCAATTTGATTTCTGAGAGATAATACAGTGTGTGTCTGTCTGCGTGCGCTTATGTGCACGTGCCTGCACACAGGCTCAATAAAAATTTATTGCTCACATTTTTAGAAGCTGAAAAGTCCAAGATCAAGGCCTCAGCAGACTTGGTGTTTGATGAGCTTCCTGGTCTCTGCTTTGTCCTTGTAGCCTGACATTGGTAGAAGGAGCAAAAGGATCCCTTCAACCTCTAAGTTTTGATATGCAGTTCTGCTAAGTTGCTTTGGTCCTTGCTAAGTAGCTGAGGGTGGCCTTGAATTTGCAATCCTCCTTCCTTAGCCTCCTGAGTCACTGGGGTTACAGGCTTGTGCCACCATGCCCAGTAGGCATTGTCATTTCTTACTAAATCTGTGTCATACTGCATATGTTCTAGGGTTACACATACATATGACTCTTGTCATTTTACCTGCGACACAAGTCTATAATTTTTCTTCTTGAGCACTGCCTTATTGATCCAATAACAGTTCTTCCCAAATCAATTAAAGTGGAGAGGTAACAAATTCCAAAGTACACACTGTGGAAGACTTGAAAGATTGTCAATAAATGGATGCAATGTCACACAAAGAATGGATGACATTTCATATTCAGGTGGAAGAGATGAAGGACACTAAAGAAAAGAATGTTATCTCCACCTTTTCCACACCTTTCACTTAAACACACACACACACACACACACACACACACACACACAATCTCTATAATCTGCTTTAGAGTTGATGTCACCTTAGTATAAAAATTCCATTTTTGCTGGTCTCATAGCTCAGTGGTAAAGCACTTGACTAGCACTTGTGAGGCACTGGGTTCGATGCTCAGCACTGCATAAAAATAAATAAAATGTTTTAAATTTTTAAAAGATTTCTTTATAAAAAATTCCCTATGAAGACCAATTCTGTGAGTTAGAATCGTCTTAACAGGCATTTTAGAGTCACTGGTAATGATGTCAATAAACATGAAGTGTTCTGAACAGATAATGATGTGGCTGCATAAATGCCCTTTCTAACACTATTAATTCTGGTAAATTCTATTGGTTCTCTTATCTATCACATTTTCAGGAAGTTCAGTCATCATTACACCTTTGAAGTACATTGGACATCTCCTTAGATAATTGATTTGCTTTATGACCTTTGACAAATCACTAAATTTCTCTGACACACATTTTCTTCTTCTGTATAAGAAGGTGTCCTAGGTACTCCCAAGTTCCCTTAGAACCAGAGTTGTCTAAATTATTTGAACTCATCAATATTATATGCCTCAAAGTTTCAAACAAGCGATTTTAATTTATAGATTTTAATAAGGCACCATAGTATATAAAACAGAATTACAAAGTTGCAATTATATATACCACAGAAAAATAAGAAGACTCAATTCTATATGAACCCACACATTTTAATTTGAACTGATAGCTCTTTTTCTTTCTTTCTTTTTTTGATACTGGGGATTGAACCCAAAGATGCTTAACCACTGTGCTATAATCTCAGTCCTTTTTATTTTGAGATAGGGTCTGGTCAGGTTGCTTAGTCTCACTAAGTTGCTGAGGCTGGCCTCAAACGTGTAATCTTCCTGCTTCAACCTCCTGAGTTACTGGGATTACTGGTGTGTGCTACCACACCTGGCTGAGAGCTGTTTTTCATTTGACGGCATGACACATTCAAAATTTAAGGCGGTAGGAGTCCACTATGAAGATATGTTATGAATACATGCCTGCCTACTAGTTAATGTCATCTAACCCAGTAATTCCAATAGGAACATCAAAAGGAAAACCCAAGACAACAATGAACAGCAACAAAACCTAAAAAAATAGAATTCAAAACCAAGTTATTACGAAATCAGTCTCATGTGTCAGGTTAGCAAGTGCCTTACAACCAAACCAGAAGCCTATGGCAGGATCTCACCAATGTACTCACTAAGGTAGAAATTTGAGCCCACATAAAAACTTATACAAAGGGGCTGGAGCGGTGGCTCAGCAGTTACGGCGCTTGTATGACATGCATGAGTACACAGGTTCAAACCCCAGCACCCACGTACATAACTAAGTGTCAGAGCAACAAAAGTCATGTGAAAAACTCAATAAAAATTGATTCTCTCTGTCTCTCTCTCTCACTGTCCTTCTCTCTTAAAAAAAAAAAAAAGAAACTTATGCAAAGAAAGGGACAAATGGAAACATCTTAATATTTGGTTATAAATAGTAGTGAAAAATAGAAATTAATTTTCAACAAAAGGGAGTTAGAGATGAGACCTTTTGATAGTTTACCATATAGCCACTAGAAGTATGTTCTAGAAGAATATTTATTATCATTAAGAATATTATATTTGCTGAGTGTGGTGGTGCATGCCTCTTTCCAACCTGGACTTCACACCACTGGATTTGCAGAAATATAAAAATTTTTTGCTGGATTTAACTCTATTCCTCTTGTCAGCATAAAAAAATAGCATTTTATTTATTTATTTATTTTTAAGAGAGAGAGAGGGAAAGAGAATCAATTTTATTTAATTTTTCATCTGCTTTTTGTTGCTCTAACACTTCATTGAGAACATGGTGCTGGGATTTGAACCTGCGTCCCTAGCACATGCCAGACACACACCATAACCACCAAGCCACCGCTCCAGCCCCCACATTTTATTTCTTTAGAAATGTTTTCCTGGAGCTGGATGTCACATACCTGTAATCCCAGCAACTCAGGAGGCAGAGGCAGGAGGATTCCAAGTTTGAGGCCAGCCTCAACTTAGCGAGACTCTGTCTCAAAATTTGAAAAAAGTCTGGGGATGTGGTTCAGTCTTTAAGGGCCCCTGGGTTTGATCCACAGTACCTGCCCCCCTTCAAAAGAATATTATGTTTGTGGGGCTGTGATATCACTCAGTGGTGGAACACTTGCATAGTGTGCATGAGGCCCTGGATTCAATTTCCAGCACTGAAAAAAAAAAAAAAAAAACAAAGAACTGCAGAATATTATGTCTGTTTACCACATGTTTCGGGTTCTCTGTTTCTGGCATGGTGGCCATTGACTCCCTGGCTCCCTTCTGGTTGGGTGGAAATAAATGCATGTTTGTTGTAGACAACGAACTAACTGTGAGCAGAAGTGATACAGAGGGGGCTGGAGCAGTGGCTGAGCAGTGACTACACTTGCCTGGCAGGTGCAAGGATGCGGGTTCCGATCCCAGCACCACATACACAATGAAATATCGGAACAATGAAAGCCACATGAAAAACTAGACGAAACTGATTCTTTCTCTTTCTCTCTCACTGTCCCTCTCTCTTAAAAAAAAAAAAAAGTGATACAGAGGATGTTCAACAGCTCAACAGCAGCCTGGACCAGGCATGGTGACTCACACCTGTAATCCCAGCAGCAGGGGGATCCCAAGTTCAAAGCCAGTCTTAGCACTTTAGCAAGACCTTAGGAGGGTTGGGGATGTGGCTCAGTGGTTAAACACCTCTGGATTGAATCCCTGGTGCCAAACAAATACAAAAACCAAAACCAAAACCAAAACAAAACAAAAAAACCCTCTAGCCCTTTCTCTTTGAAGGCAACCAGAAACATTCAAGGTGGCAGCTACTCTGTCAGCTTGGGTCCCTGAGTGAACCTGGTTACTTGAGGTGTTTTTTTTTTTTTTTTTTTTCAGAGAGAAAAGGAGAGTGTGAGAGAATCAAACTTATTTTTTTCATCTGGGTTTTGTTTTTCTGACACTTAGTTGTGTATGTGGTGCTGGGGTTTGAACCCAGGTCCTTGCACATGCCAGGCAAGCCCTGTAACCGCTGAGCCACTCCTCCAGCCCCAACAGGAGCCATTGTGTTTATATATAGTATAAACAAGTTTTGTCCATGAAGGATTGAAATTCTGGGATTGTTTGTCACTTCAATATAAGTACATAGCGGTTTCCACTTTTGCAAACCAAACCAAAACCTGGGTCAAGCTTGAGCTCAGTCACTACATACTCTTTCCAACAGGGAAACAATTGCCTTCACTCTAACAGCAGGAAATAGTTATAGTTGTTCTCTGACTTTGAAAACTAGAGTAGAGAAGTACCCTTTTCTGCTGGCCTATCTAGCTCAGTATTGTGTTTGTAAGTTTCACCTATATTGTTGTTTGGGTTTATGGTCTATTCATTCTCATTGATAAGTGTTACTCGTTGTGCAATTGAACTAGTTTTTATCTCTTTTTACAGTTACTGGGTGGGTGTTTAGGTAGTTTCCAGTACTTGACTATACAATGTTCCAGTGAATAGTCTGATATATATACATATATGAACTAAAATATAGGAATTCTAGAAGAATATAAAAATTGTATTGTTTTATCTTTCACACTCAGATCTATAATCCACTTAGAAGTGATCTTTTGCATATGGTATGAAGTGGGAATCAAAATAAAATTATTTTTCATGTTGTAACCCAATTGTCTAAACACTATTTACTGAAATGTTATCTTCTGCCACCATAAATCAGATGACCAAATATGTGTGTCTGTTTCTAGACTTTCAATTTATGTTTGACTGATTGATTTATTTTTCTCTGCACCAATACACACTGTCTTAATCTCTCTCTCTCTTTCTCTCTCTCTCTCCCCCACCCTGTGTGTGTGGTGCTGGGGATTGAACTCAGGGTCTCACAAATGCTAGCTAACTGCTCCAACACTCAGCTAGATCCCCAGTCCTTTCACACTATAAAAAATTTTAGGGCTGGAGCAGTGGCTCAGCGGTTTTGGCGCTTGCCTGGCAAGCACGAGGACCCGGGTTCAAACCCCAGCACCACATACACAACTGAGTGTTGGAGCAACTAAGGCCATGTGAAAAACTAAATAAAGTTGTTTCTCTCTTTCTCTGTATCTCTCACTGTCCCTCTCTCTTTATAAAAAAAAATTATTTTTTGTGTTAAGTATAGTTTAATTTTGCTTTATTGCCTATAATCTATAAGATGCAACTTCAGTACCTTAATAAACAGGATATATCTCTTTGTATTTTATTTTATATTAGACAGGGTTTCTCTAAGTTGCCCAGGAGGGCATCAAACTTGTGATCTTCCTGCCTTAAGCCTCTTATATAGCTGGGATTACAGGTTCTGGGATTACCATGCTTGACCCTGCTGTATTAATCTCTGTTTCTTCATAATAGGTCTTTATATCAGGTAAAGTAAGTCCTCTGGTGTTTTCATTCAAAATTTCCTTGGCACTGGGCACAGTGGAACACACTTGTAATCTTAACTACTCAGAAGACTGAGGCAGGAGGATCACAAATTCAAGGTCAGCCTGCGCAAGTTAGAAAGACCACCTCAAAACAAAAAGGGCTGGGATGTAGATGAATGGTAGATTGTTTGCCCCACAAGCACAAGGATTCAATCCCCAGTGTGAGGGTGGGAAACAAAACAAAAAGGATTTCCTTCGTCATTCTTCTCCCTATCTGCATAGAAAGGAACTCAACAAACAGGCAAAGGGAGTCCCTTCAGTTGTTGGCTGGATACTAACCTGCACATGCACAGGAAAAGATCTACAAGGCCTGGAGGAAGACAGCTACTGCAGAGTTGCAACAACAGACTCTTGCTGGGAGACATTAGAGTTCTGACCAGAAAAAGCAGACGGACCTTGATGTGTACCCTGGACTTGACTGTGGATCCCCAAACTTCCTTGCCTTAGGAATACGGATATTTTAATTGTATAATAAGAATTCTAGACCAACTCTAAAAGAAAGCAAAAACAACAATAAAGCTGTGATAAAGTAAAGGTGTTCTACCTTAATTTCTTGCCAAAACAATAAACCTTAACATTTTTATAGGAAAATGATAAAATCCAGAATTCTACAATACAGCATCCATAATGTTGGACAATCAATAAGAATTACTAGACATGCGAAGGAAGAGAATGTGTCAAATAACCAGAGAGGAAAGATGGAAATAGAGATAGTCAAAGATCTCAAAATAACTCTTAGAAATGTGTGAGCTCCTTGAGGGCCCAAATCGTGTCTTCCCCCAAGTAAGACAAAGAGTTTAGGCTCTGGTATTAAGTATATATCTGGGTTCAAATCCCAACTCTTCCATCTGTTAATTATGCAAAACTTAGAAAATCATTTCAATTGTTTGAGCTCTGCTTTACCTAATCTAAAGTGGGAAAAACAGCTGATGTGGTTGCGCATGCCTGTGATCCCAGCAGCACAAGAGGCTGAATCTGGAGGATCACAAGTTCAAAGCCAGCCTCAGCAACTTAGTGAGGCCCTAAGCAATTTAGCGAGACTCTGTTTCAAAACAGAAAATAAAAAAGGGGTTGAGGGGTGGTGACGGGAACGGTGGCTCAGAGGTTAAAGTACTTGCCTAGCATGTGTGAGGACCTTGGTTCAACCCCCAGTACCACATACACAACTGTCAGAGAAATAAGAACCAGATGAATAAATAAATAAAATTGATTCACTCTCTCTCTTTTAAAGGCGGGGGGGGGGGGGGCTGGAGCGGTGGTGGCTCAGAGGTTCCAGTGCTTGCCTGGCATGCACAAGGATGAGTTTGAACCCTAGCACCACATACACAACTGAATGTCAGAGCAATGAGGGACATATGAAAAACTAAAGTTGATTCTTTATCTCTCTCACTGTCCTCTCTCTTTAAAAAATAAATAAATAAAAATAAAAAAGCGGGGGTGTCCTGCTTCCAGGTACCCCTCCGCCTTGTGGAGTCTCTGCTCTTCTTCCTAAATAAATCCTACTCCTTTTACTCCTCCTTCCGTGGTTGTCCATGGATTTTATTCTTTAAATTCATGAGACAAGAACCCAGAAGATTGGCGCCGAATTCCCAGGATGAATTTCCACCACACCAAGAGCTGCAACACCCAGCTTTTAGCTGGAGAGCTGCTAACACTTTCGGCTGCAGACACCTGCAGCCAGCCCAAATTCCCAGTTTTAGCTGGGAATCGCTGCAAACACTAGAAGCAGGCTGTTTTGGCTGCTGGAATCTTTAGCGGCCCAGACTCCATTCACCAGCGGGAGCAGAGAATCCGGCCTCATATCAAAAACCCTGCATCATTTTGGGTCCCTGACCGGGAATTCTCTTCGGAAGGGTGAGTAAAATGAACAATTGCTCTATCACTTTTTCTTCCGGGAGTCCTATACTCCATTTTGGTACACCTTATTTCTATCAGAACACCGGGACCCTGCCAGCCAATTAACAGCGACTAGCGACGCTGCCGGACTTAAGACCCAGGGGACAGGTTTTGCTGGAATGAGACTCATCAATCCCTCCCGCCTTGGCGGAGAGAATGTTGATTTGCTCTTGCTCCAGTTTCCTTTCATGGAGGTCCCCTTGATCGAGAAGCTGAGGTCTCTACTAAGGGCACCCTAGTTCCCTGGCTGGGGCTAGTCCCCAGTGTGAACACCGGGTCTCTTGGAGATGGCCAAAAGCCGACAGGTCACACGTTGAGACTCCATCTGCACTTTATAATCTTTCATGGCTTCTCGCCCAATGGTAGAGGCAGGCCTCACTCAGATGCTCCTCAGGTTAAAACCTGAGGCGACTCTGGGGCACAGCCTTGTCCACCAATCTATCAGTGCATGAGCAAGTTCACCTCTACTTTAATCTTCTCTGTCGCTTTGCCTTTTATCTGTCTGATAGAAAGCTTAGCCTTAAATTTTGTTTCACTGACCTCCGGTTTTGCTAGTTTATGCTTCACTAGACTATAGAGAAAGATTCTCTGGTCCTTCTAGAAACAGCAATATGGCTTTTAATTTGATATAAGACTTTTTATCCATTCTCCCTCACCATCTATTAAGTTTATGGTTTCAGGGTTCAGATCTAAACAATGAGGGCAGAACTCAGGGCTCTAAACTTAATCCCTTTTATACATCAGCTAGGAAAGGACTTTAGAAAGGCAAATATGGTCATCAGGAAAGACTTAAAACTTGCCCGGGGGCACATTGTTCTATTGGCCTCTTAATATCCAACCCAGTTACTAGTGCTTCTTTACATAAGGGTAAATGCAGCAGGGATTTTTTCATCCAGGGAAAAAGAAAAAGGCTTTTTTGGGTTATGTGTTGGTAAAGAAGCGACTAAATCCAGCCTGCCCAAATCCTAGCCAAACCTCAATAATGTTTTGAGGAAGATCAGATAAAGGAGACTTTTAAACAAGGGACCTTGAGTAACGCGCCGGTAAGGAGTGGCTAAATCCGACCAACTTAAGGGTCCCCAGTAAACTTCAAAGGGTGGCCGCTAACTTTGAGGTTCACGGGGGTGGGGGGTGGGGGGGGAGAGTCAAGGGACCTCAATCTAATCCGGACATTGGAGGGATGTCAAGGGACGCCTTCTCCCCCTTTGTCTTTCAGATGGGTAACACACCATCTGGTTCTAGTACTCCTTTGAGATGCATTCTGAAACACTGGGATGCCTTTGACTCTCAAACCCTGAAGAAGAAGCACCTAATATCTTTTTGTACCCAAGCTTGGCCTGAATACCAGCTGGACAATGGAGAAAGATGGCCCCCTGAGGGAAGTATAAACCATAATACTATTTTACAACTAGACTTATTCTGTAAGAGGGACGGAAAATGGTCAGAGGTACCTTATGTACAAGGTTTTTTTTTGCCTTAGAGACAACCCAAAGCTACGCAACCAGTGTAAAATAGATACTGCCCTATTGGCAGCTCTAACAGGCCCCAAGAAAGCAACCTCCTTTAAAGAATTAAATACAACAAAACCTAATTCTAGGCCTTTAAGTCTTTATCCAGGGCTACCACCATATGCCCATCATCTAGGGGAAATACAGAACCAGGAAAACCCCATGCCAGCTTCCCTTCTACCTTTACAAGCTGTAGGAAGTCCTAGAGGGCTTACTAAGGTGTAAGTCCCCTTCTCCCTACAGGACTTGCGACAAATTAAGACTGATTTAGGGAAGTTCTCAGATGATCCTGATAAATATATAGAGGTATTTCAGGACCTAACCCAAACTTTTGAATTAACTTGGAAGGATATAATGCTATTGCTAAACCAAACGCTTTCTAGCACTGAGAAACAAGCAGCTTTACAAGCAGCTGAAACCTATGGAGATGAATTATATGTAATTCAAGGCCCAGGGGACCTATTCCTTCCAAACAATGTAGGTGGTGACGAGACCTACCCAACAGGATGTCAAGCAGTTCCTAGGGATGACCCAAAATGGAATACAGATAGTGAGATGGGAGAACAGAGAAGAAAGTATTTACAAACTTGTATATTAGAAGGATTGAGGAGAACTCGTAGTATACCACTAAGTTATTTTAAGTTGTCTCTGGTGGTACAGGGGGATAAAGAAAACCCCTCAGTTTTTTAAGAGAGACTTACAGAGGCACTAATTAAACGTACCTCAATGACTCCAGACTCTGTAGCAGGTGAACTTATACTAAAGGATAAGTTCATTACTCAGTCAGCACCTGATATCAGGAGGAAATTACAAAAATCAGCTGCAGAACCAGACTGCACTCTGGACAGTCTCTTAAAAGTCGCCACTTCAGTCTTTTATAATCAAGATCAGTAGGAGGCCAAAGAGAGAGAGAGAGAGAGAAAAAGAACAAAAGGGAAATAGCAGCCCTAGTGGCAGCCCTACAAAAGGCTAATTCCAGAGGTTGGGGTCCTCGAAATCGTAAGGCTCCCACCTAAGCCTGCTACTACTGTGGCCAGATGGGACATTACAAGAAGGACTGCCCCCAAAGGCCACAAAAGCCACCGATACCCTGTCCTATCTGTGAAGGAGACCATTGGAGGTCGGATTGCCCTGGGAGGCGAAGGCCCTCGGGGACAAGCCCCTCATATCAAATGGTCCAACAACAGGACTGAAGGGTCCCGGGGTGTCCTTCTTTGGCTTCAACTAGCAGGACTGTCATCTCCATGCAGGAGCCTCGGGTGACCTTGACTGTTGAGGGTAAGGAAATTAATTTCCTCCTTGACACTGAAGCCACATTTTCTGTTCTTCTCTCGAATCCAGGCCTTCTCTCTTCTCATAGCATGACTGTAAGAGGCATATCAGGGAAGCCCCTGACTAGATATTTTTCCCAACCTCTGAGTTGTTCTTGGGATAATCTTCTCTTCTCACATGCCTTTTTAATAATGCCTGAAAGTCCCACTCCCTTAATGGAAAGGGATATCCTGACCTGTCTAGGTACCACAGTTCTTATGATGCCAGAACAGGTACTTTGTTTGCCCCTAATAGAAACAGATAACATGTCAAACCTGTTAATGTTTTGCTGTTCTGTTTTAACATGTTCCTACTGGATGAAGGCCTTGCCTAGTCACCTGCCAACTGCTGTCATGAATAACTGAGTTGCCCAGACCAGCAAGATGCCATCATGCACATGGAATCTACAACCAAGCTCTGCAAATCTACAACCAAGCTCTGCTGAAGGGCCCTTTTAGATAGATAGGCCTCTGGGGAAAGGTCCCTGACTGCCATCCCCATTCTACACCCCATATCAGCAGGAAGTAGCCCGAATGGTCATCACCCATTTTTACCCTAACAGCAGTTAGGGATACTTCTTGGGGGGGGGAATGAGACAGATTAGGAGAGACAGTGAAATGGCTAGGTACTCAGGACAGAGGGCCCCTATCCAAGAGCTAGCTGGTAGAGGCAGAGAGTGATTGACAGGGCGTGCCCAGGGCCTTCAAATGCAAAAAACTGAGGCTCACCCTAGTCCCTGACTAAGAGATGGGGGTGGTCACAGGTGGATACTAGGAAGTATTTGCCACCTTTTGTTTTAACCAATGGTGCTCTTGACCAGTTTCAATGCCTGTTTTACATAGATTTTAACCAATGGAGTTGATGCATTTCTCAATGCCTGCTTTGCACGGATGTTAATTATGCTCATACCCCAAATCAATATAACCCCTGGCCTAACCTCCATTAGATGGTGCGGTGTCCTGCTTCCAGGTACCCCTCTGCTTTGCGGAGTCTCTGCTCTTCTTCCTAAATAAATCCTACTCCATTTACTCCAAAAAAAAAAAAAAAGTGGGGGGAACTGGTGGCTTAGTGGTTAAGCACTCTGGGTCAATCCCTGGTACTAAAAATAAACAAAATAAAATAAACAGGAAAAACAATATCTGCCTCACCGAGTTGTCCTAGGATTGAGTGATATAATGTACAAGGGATGCCCAACAACAAAGAGATCTTTAAAAATTATCTGTTATTACTCATGTGACCTAGTAAATCCTGGCTTGTGAGAGGCGTTCAACACTTCAAACAAGGAAAGGAATGAATGATTCAAAGGCCATTGTCAAGGCCCAGTGGGGCTCACATCTGGTCTGAAAGGAGCATACCAGTAGGGGTTGGAATAGTGAGCACAGTGCTGACAAACAAATAAAGAAAGAGTATGAGACAATTGTGGTCTAGCCCCTTTGGATGAGAAGACAGCCAAGACATAATGGAGTTGCGTACTCCTGTTTCAGGAGCCTCTTTAGGGAGAAAAGAGGGCTACGTAATGACCTGCTCTCTGTTACAGATTAACTGCGGGCACCCTTCTGGCTACATCCTCCTTGCAAACATAATTAAACTTTAAAATAGTAGTATTTTAGGGAGCACTGTACAAAGTACAAGTATCTGGTCTGTGGGCGGGAGTTACCAGGGTGTAGGCTGCAGGGAGAGTTGGGAACAGAAACATCTTTCTACCTGTTTACTTTGATGAATCCAAGTTTTCCTCTGGAGTGGGGAAACACAGGGGACCTTCTGAACTTGGCATAGGAATTTTTTCAAAATTCTAAGCATGGAATCAAAACCTGATCACAAAGTCTGAGCCTTCTGAATCACAGACTCAGGCCCTATGGGACCTTGCTCAGCCCTGCCCAGGAAATGTCTGAAACTCAGAAGCTGAGTAGAGTTGAGGGAAGAACCCTAGAGAGGCAGGAAGGACCTTCAGCTTTAATTTGGGCTTTACCACTAGTGCTCTTGTAACAGTGGTCCTCTTTATGCTTTGAAGATAGCCCTTGCTGCCCTATTACTGTGGCTGATTTTTAAATTAGACATGTTTCTTTCTGCTCCTTCCCCTCCCCTGCTAATCTCTTCCCTCCCTAATTCTGGGAGAAATTAGGGGGGAAAAGGATTACCTTTTCTCCCCTAAGGCAGTGTAGTCTGTCCTTGACACCCACCCACCGCAGGAATAGTTATTCAGACTTTGGGGAGGGTGCCAGCAGATCTCAGAAATGACTAACTACCAATTAAGAAGTGAATGACAATTCTGGACAGAGAACACATGGAAAGCAGCTTTTAAACCCCCTGTTCCCCCCAATGGGCAGGATTACAGTCTCTAGGATAGGAGTCCTCTGTGTTTCTCCTTTGCTAGCAAAGTGGCATTGAGGACAAGGACCAAGGTATCAGCAATAAATTTGGCACCCCAGATGGGACCCGAGAGCAGCTCCTGCTCAAACTTTCTTGGGCAGGCCTGGCACTCCAAGCCATCCCATCTGCACACTGAGGATGTAAGGCAAACTAATTGAGAGCCAGCTGTTGGAGAGTGAGGAGATGGGTGAGTTTCCCTTGGTGGAACTGGAGGAGCTGTTCCTGTGGGTAAAGGGAGGGACTGAGGACTGTCCTGGCAGCTTTTGGAGCCCCTTTTGCTTCGGGGAGCTCCCGCCTTCTCTCCCGGAGCCGTGTGGATTGCTCTGTCTTCCTCTGCTTTGAGAAGAAGGGAATTGGGCTGGAGCGGTGGCTCAGTGGTTTCGGCGCTTGCCTGGCAAGCACGAGGACCCGGGTTCAAACCCCAGCACCACGTACACAACTAAGTGTTGGAGCAACTAAGGCCATGTGAAAAACTCAATAAAGTTGTTTCTCTCTTTCTCTGTCTCTCTCACTGTTCCTCTCTCTTAAAAAAAAAAAAAAAAAGAGAGAGAGAGAGAAGAAGGGAATTGAACACAGCAAGTCGCAATGCTCTTGGACATCTGGCATGTTGTCTGGTGTGCAAACCGAGACACTCGATTCTGCACATCTGGTTCCTCTATGTGGGAACATCTGGTCCCTCCTTGTGGGACATCTGTGGCACCACTGGTATAGGAGTCATGGTTAAGTGGGACTTGAGAACCTAAGGATATTTACCTCTGTCTGGTCTGTTCTAGGTTCTCATCTGTTTGTTGGCCTTGGATTCAGGAATTCTCTCTGATTGTCTGTCTGAATTTGGTTTGTATCTCTTACTGCCCCTTTTAAGACAAGGGCAATGCTATGTAGATGTTATAGGTAGTCTCTTGGGAAAGATCTTGGATGGTCTGATTTAAGGGTTCCCATTTGTTAGCCTTTGGGGATCCTTTCTGGTTGTCTGTTTCTTCGGTGTGTCTTTTTTGTACAGTCTTGCTGTTGGAGTTGGTCCGTCAGAGTTAAAGCAAATGGAAGAAATTCTACATGTGCAGATCTGTCTGTTTTAAAGGTTCCCATTTGTCATCCGTGGTTTCAGGCATCCTTTCTGCTTTTCTGCCTCTGTGTTTCTTTTTTTGTATCTGCTACTGGCCCTCTAAGACCTGGGCCTTGCTCTATTGATGTTACCAGGAGTCTCTTGGGAAGAAAGATCTGGCTGAATGGACCACCTAGAGGTATAAACCTGTAAGACAAAGATGCTTTGCGGTGACACAATCTGGTCTTTGAATGTTGTTTCTGGGTTGTACAATCCTGGAGTTGGTCTCTCAGAGGTAGAGTATGTGAAGAGATTCCGTAAGTGCAGGCCTTTCTGCAGTTGAACGAGAAGGAGTCTGAATAGTCAGAAACTAAGCTGAGGGTGCAAAAAGGCACTGCCTCTAGTGTACAGGGATATTAGGGAACCAGAAGTAAGGGTTTAAAACCTTTCAACCCAGTGCTGGCAGCCCCAGCACTGCTTCTCAGCCCTGCCCCCGGTAGCTGCAGATCACCTGGCTGTGGGTTGGGACATGAGCCCTGGGCTGGAAAGGAAAAGCTGCTTGGGCTGTAGAAAAATGGGCAAAAGGAACCCAACCACTGTGCTGCCTTCTAGCCCTTTTTATCCATAGGGGTGTAGGCTGCTGGCCACCAAGGGTGCAGCAGTAGGTTCCAGCACTGTTAAGTTATGACCTGGGGCCAGGAATGGTCTCCTGTTTTATAAGATTGGGAGAACACCACACTTGGTGAGGGACTTTCTTTCCTGGAATGGAGCAATTCTTGCTATGACAGTATCCCATCCAACTAAATGCACAGGGAGACTGGCAGGATAAACAACTGCATCCAGAGAAAGAAAGAAAAGGAAAAACCCTGTACTTTGTCGGCAGCCTCTGCAAAGGGATCGTCAGAGGGTGGAAGGAGCCTCCTCCATTGCATGTCAGTATCCCTCCTGTAAAAGAAAAAGGCCCAAAAGGAGTCTCTCTTAAAGTTGAGGAACTGTGATCATGATAAGGGACACAGGTTACACTCAAAATATTCCTTTGAGGGGCTGGAATGGTGGCTCAGCAGTTACGGTGCTTGCCCGGTGTGCACGAGTATACGAGTTCAAACCCCACCACCTACGTACGCAACGAAGTCTCGGAGCAACAAAAGCCACATGAAAAATTAAATAAAATTGTTTCTCTCCCTCTCTCTCCCCATTTCTCTTTAAAAAAAAATATCCCTTTGAATGCCACATGGGAGAAAAAAGATGAAGGCAGTTTTTTGTCTATGCCAGATTGTCCAACCCTCTCCTGGGGTGAAATTTGTTGTATAATTCACAAGGATTGTTTCAGAATATGAATTTAAATAAGAGTCTAAAACTAGAAAATATATAAGAAAGTTATAGGCATGGAAATACATTTTAGTACAGAAAATTAGAAGGTAAAAGAAATGTTTCTGGATGAGAAAGTATTTTGTATTGTTAAGCAATATTTTTGTGCTAAAGTCTAAAATGAAAGAAAGGACAAAATTAAAAATGGAAACAAGTTGTAGAATGTCTAAGTAAGTTGCAGAAGGTATTTGGACGGTAAATCTCAAAAAGTTTGTATATGTGATTAAGTTGGCTATAATTGGCACCATCAGTTAAAGTTATTTGAATTTTAATATACTGATAGAAAGCAAAGTCTGAACATTGATCTGCTCTTATCTATCAAGATAATTTTTTGTGTGTCTGTTAGGTTTTATTGCTGAGGAAAACTAAGTCTTAAAGGGATTAGGGTTTGTACCTATTTTAAAGTCTTTTAAGTTATTATTTTGTAACTGGTTAAATTTTTTAAAAAAACTTATTTCAGGTTAGAACAATATGGTTGATTCTGTAAATATATGTGACTAGATATAAGTACACATCTGAGAGCCATGTCTGTGTGAGCCTTCTCTAGTGTTATGTAAAAGTTTGTAAAATGAAAGTTTACAAAGGTTTTCCAGCAAGATATCCAATAAATGCTCTCTTTCATACATTGTATCTGACTTAGAAAGGCCACACTGCCGTTTGAAGATCTGGCTTATATCTGTTTGCTTTGAATAAGTCTATTTCTGATCATAAACACTATTTCCTAAATGTATAAGAGATTTAAGTCTTTCCTTTGGTTTTTGTTAAAACTGCTAAACTCTGCAAACCTATAATTATGTATGGATTCTGAATTTTACTGTGAAAGTTAAACCTTGTTAATATAAGGACATCTGTGGAATTATGACCACAATTATTATTGGCTTATTTATATATTAGATGTATTCCTGTTCTATTATATAAGTCTTTTAAAATATAAAGCTTAGGAGAACACTGTACTAAGTTGATGTTCTCTAAACTAAAATTATATATAGTAATGGTCTCCTTCACATTTATATAGAAACAGCAAATTTAATTGGAGATTTATTTATGTTATTTAATGTTCTGTAACTGGGTAAAAGTAACCTGTTAACAACAAGATATATGTAGAATTTTATTTTACTTTTTTTTTTTCAGGGCTGAGGACCGAACTGGGGTTTCGCATGCTAGGTTTATTGCTTTTTACGCAGGGATGGCTCTAATACTTTGTTGTGTACATGTTGCTGGGGTTTAAACCTGAGTCCTCACGCATGCCAGACAAGTGCCATAACCACCAAGCCACCACTCCAGCCCCTGGGATGGCATTTAAATGTGTTTTTGTGTTTGTTTGTTTTTTTCTTTGTGATACTGGGGATTGAACCCAGGGGTGCTTTACCACTGAGCCACATCCCCAGCCCATTTTATCTTTTTTATTTTGAGACAGGGTCTTGCTAAGTTGCGTAGGGCCTCACTAAGTTGCTGAGGTTGGCTTTGAACTTGTGATTCTCCTGCCTCAGCCTCCCAAGTCACCAAGATTTCAGACATGTGCCACCATGCCCAGCTTTAAATGTATTTTTGAAAGATAATAAGGAGAGCCTGATCTGTTTAAAGGTTGATATTGTGACACATGGAAGCTTAGTGCCACTTTTTCCACAAAAAGAAAGTTAGAAGGTATGTTAGCCGTTGTTTGATTCATGTTTCTGAAAGACTGTTGTATTATTTTAGATATAATATTGTTCTATTTGTCAAAAGCTCTGCCTTACCTGAGATGAGGCTCTGTCTCTGACCTTACTTTATGTAAGACTGTCTCAAAAATAGGCTAGACTTAAGCTCATTTAAAGTTATGTTCAAAGGGTATATTTTTGTTGTAAAGATTACTGTGATTTCAAAATAAATAGGGGATTTAATACATAACTAAGTAAAGGTTTGGGATTATAAAATCATATTTCTTGGTTCATGGCTATTATACAAACTGAATGTTTTCACTCTTATTATTTTCATTTTATATTTTTCTTATAAACTTTATAACTGTTGCCTATGAGTATTTTACAGAAGTACTCCTCTTAATGGAACAACCTGAAATAATTTGAGATAATAAATAATCAGCTACAGGACAGAGAGGATATAATGCTGACTTCCAGTACTAATGCTGATCCTAATTAAACAAAAGAGGTTACTATAAAAATATGTATATTTATGTTGTAACCGGTTACTCCCACTTTGAGACTGGTGAAACTGGCCTGCTGGATGTTTAAAACCCAAACTTGGAGACCAAAGTCAAAGAAGTAAGAAGGCCAAGGAAAAGCAGCCCATATTTTGGCCCTGGCCTTTAGGGTTAGCCAGGACCCAAAATACAATGGATCCCATCTGCCTTGCACCTATGAGTCACATGACCTCTTGATCAGGGGGATCTTGAGGACCCTAGAGAACAGGAAAGCCAACTGGTGCATATGCTGCAAAGAGGAAGGTCATTGGAAAGGGAAATGCCCCTGATGCTTCCAAGGGAAGCCATATGTAGTCAGTAGGACACTGACCCATCCTGGCAGACAGCATGACTGGAACACTAAAAGAGCTAATAGGCTTTGACGTTCCCAAGAGTGATCTCTAAGGAATCTCAGCTGACTCTAATAGTAAATAGGAAAAAGTCAATTTTGACCAATTTGGTCTTGAACATCTGGCAGGAGAATGTAACCAAATAGTCCTAGATAGACATTTAGGAGAGACAATGGCTCTCTCAGTATAGCTTGAGATGTACACTTCTGTCAGCCCTACCAAAAGTAAGTAAAACTGGAAGGGTTCTTGTGTGGAGTGTCTAATAATAATGATCAGAAAGGACGCTGGAGTCACTAGTTTGCCCTGAGTCAATTTGAACCTGAGCTCATAGACCTACAAATCTTCCTAACCTCCCACATAAACTTGATGTTTTCACTGATATGATTATGAGTTACTGGCTTTCTGAACTGGCACTAGTTGCTTTTGTGCTAATTATTTACAAAAAAAGTAATGCTTGGCTATCTTGTTTATGGTCATCTTAGCATGATCCCGGCCCTATGCCTTGTCCAGTCACCTGCCAACTGCCACCATGGTCTTATGTAGTTCCATGATCTGTCCATGCCCCAACTGATAGGGAGTAAGAACTTCCGGTCACTTTTCCCAACTTTGCCCTTTCTCAACAAGAAGCAGTTTGGAGATGTCCTTGCCCATTTTCCATAGAAATGGAAAGTAGAAATTGACAGTGGGGAAATGTAACAATGGTACTCTTTATGCTTTGAAGATAGCCGTTGCTGCCCTATCACTGTGGCTGATTTTTAAATGAGACTTGTTTCTTTCTGCTCCTCCCCCTCCCCTGCTAATCTCTTCCCTCCCTAATTCTGGGGGAAATTAGGGGGAAAAGGATTACCTTTTCTCCCCTAAGGCAGTGTAGTCTGTCCTTGACATCACCCACCACAGGAACAAAGTAATTCAGACTTTGGGGAGGGTGCCAGCAGATCTCAGAAATGACTATCTACCAAGTAAGAAGTGAATGACAGCTCTGCATAGAGAACACATGGAAAGCAGCCTTTAACTCCCCTGTTCCCCCCAATGGGCAGAATCACAGCCTCTGGGACAGGAATCTTCTCTGTTTCTTCTTTGCTAGCAAAGTGATAAAATTTCTTTTTCCTTTTTCTCAAACCGGTGTCCTCAGTTGGACACTGTTGGATTGGCACTGGGGACAGCGATCAAGGTTTTGAAAATATCCTGCATGACCCTGGGCATTTTTCCTGATCTTCCAGGCCTGTAAGGTTGATCAACTAAATGAATATTCTGTGTCCCCAGGATATTTAACAGATCATGAAAATGAGGTTCTGTTAACCAACATCTCCCAGACTGTCACGCGTACACCATTGGTGTTAGTTGAGATGATGCTAGGAAGTTCCGTCCTACATATACATATATAATATCACTATTAAAAATGGAAAATTAGGATAATTTACCAAAATTAGAGTGAATATATATTTTGGTAAATTATGATAAATTCTGGTAAATTATGCTAATGTTCCATTTTTAATAGTGATATAAAATTTCCTTTTAGAATGTGCTTTTTAGGGGAGGGGGGAGGGTATATGAAGAACTCATAGGAGTCTGGTGATGGGGAAGATGGGGGAACCATCCCAGAAGCCGATGTTATTCCTACACTAGATACCCATTTAACACATGAGCTTTTCTGGGGGAAACTGCAATAGATGAAACCCATAGTAGCTTATCTATGTGTTAGCATTAC